>RCUC01151552.1:0-41926 GCA_003697995.1 Taxidea taxus jeffersonii | reverse complement strand
ATCACTTATCTCTCGAATTCTCCCCTCGTGGTCCAGTAGTTGTTTGTCTCTCTTTTGCTCAGCTTCTTTATTCTCTGTCATTTGGTCTTCTATATCACTAATTCTTTCTTCTGCCTCATTTATCCTAGCAGTAAGAGCCTCCATTTTTGATTGCACCTCATTAATAGCTTTTTTTATTTCAACTTGATTAGATTTTAGTTCTTTTATTTCTCCAGAAAGGGCTTTTATTTCTCCTGACAGGGTTTCTCTAATATCTCCCATGCCTTTTTCGAGACCGGCTAGAACCTTGAGAATTGCCGTCCTGAATTCCAGATCTGACATATTACCAATGTCTGTATTGATTAGGTCCCTAGCCTTCGGTCCTGCCTCCTGCTCTTTTTTTTGTGGTGAGTTTTTCCGCCTTGTCATTTTGTCCAGATAACAATCCGCTGTTCTCCTTGTTAAGTGAACTTGGTCTTGGCTGGATTTCTTTGATCTTCTGGGGGAGGGGCCTGTTGTAGTGATTCTCAATTGTCTTTGCCCCAGGCGGAATTGCACCGCCCTTACCAGGGGCCGGGCTAAGTAATCCTCTCAGGTTCGCTTTCGGGAGCTTTTGTTCCCTGAACGCTTTCTGTAGAGTTCCGGAGGACGGGAATGAAAATGGCGGCCTCCCAATCTCCGGTTCAGAGGAGCCGAGAGCTAGGGGCCCCAGTCTTCAGTGCGCCTTTTAGATTTTCTGTTTCTAGAATTGTTGTTTTTCTTCTCTTCAATCTCCTGTTGGATTTGTAGGTGTTCGGAATGGTTTGATAGGCTATCTAGCTGATCTCCTGCTGCCTGATGTCGTCTCAGCCTGCTACTTCTCCACCATCTTGACTCCTCCCCCTATATAGGTTACTTCTTAATTTGGTTGATGGTGTCCTTCGCTGTGAAGTAGCTTTTTAATTTGATGCAGCATCACTTGGTTATTTTTACATCTGTTGCCTTTGATTTTTGCTGTCAAAGCCTCCTCCCCTCCCCCACCAACTGTTATCAAGACTGAGGTCAAGAAGCTCACCTGCTGCTTTCCTCTAGGAGTTTTACAGTTTCAGGTTCTACATTCAAGTCTTTAATTCACTTTGAGTGCATTTTCGTGTATGGTTTAAGAAAGTGGCACAGTTTCATTCTCATGCATGTAGCTGTCCAGTTGTCCCAGCACAATTTATTGCAGAGACTATCCTTCCCCTTTGTGTATTCTTGGCTCCTTTATTGTAAATTAATTGGTTGTAAGTTTTATAATTAATTGTCAAAACAGGTATTGTTCTGGGTTCTCTATTCTGCTCCATTAATCTATATTTTATGTTCACATCTTGCCTGTACAATACTGTTGTGATTACTATAGCTTTGTATTATAGTTTGAAATATTCTTTCTTGAGATTCCTTTAGCTATTCAAAGTCTTTTGTGGTTCTATATAAATATTATATTTTGGTTTTTTTATATTTCTGTGCAAATGCCATTGGAATTTTGATAGAGGCTGCACTGAATCTGCAGGTTGCTTTGGTTAGTATAAGCATATTAACAATATTCATTGTTCCAGTTTACGAATGTGAGACATCTTTCTTTCTCCATCCTGAGACCTGGAGACCTTTTCCCTCTCCATCTCCCATCTTTCCCTTTCCATCCTAAATTTCTTCCCATCAGGGTTTTACAGTTTTCAAGGTATGGGTCTTTCACATCCTTGATTAAATTTACTCTTTTTTTTTAAAGATTTTTATTTATTTATTTGACAGACAGAGATCACAAGTAGGCAGAGAGTCAGGGAGAGAGGGGGAAGCAGGCTCCCTGCTGAGCCGGGAGCAGATGCGGGCCTTGATCCCAGAATCCCAGGATCATGAGCTGAGCAGAAGGCAGAGGCTTTAACCCACGGAGCCACCCAGGCACCCTGATTATTCTTAAGTATTTTATTCTTTTGGATGCAATTATAAGTAAGATTGTTTACTTAATTTCTCTTTCTGGTAGCTCATCATTCCTGTATAGAAACACCACTGATTTTTGTAGGTTGATTTTGTGTCCTGTGAGTTTACCGAATTCACTTACTATTTCCAATAGGTTTTTGGTAGAGTCTCTAGGGTTTTCTGTATATAATATCATGTCATTTGCAAGTAGTGACAGTTTTACTCATTCCTTACCAATTTGGATGCCTTTAATTTCTTTTTCTTGCCTATTTGATCTGACTATGATTTCCAATACTATGTTGAGTAGACAAATAATAAAGGCCTTTTATAACAAACCCACAGCTAACATCATACCCAACAGTGAAAAGCAGAAAGCTTTTTGGCAATATTGGGCATCCTTGTCTTGTTCTTGAATTTACAAGAAAAGCTTTCAGCTTTCTGCTAACTTTCAGTTTCATTCCTCTATTGATAGACATTTACAGTGTTTCTCATTTGGACCACTCTAAGCAGCTCCAACTTAGATACCCTAAACCCTTAGACTCCCACAAGTTGGCACCTGCATTTCTACTGTGTTGATCTCTTGAGTGAAACTGTTGGATTGAAAGGACATTTTGTATTTTTAATTTTAACATATGTGGTTAATTAAAAAAAAACAACTGTAATGCTTCACCTTCTGTCCATCTTTGAATAGGCATGCTCTTTTTTCTATAATCCTGACAAGGGAGATCTTTCTAATTTTTGCTAGTCTATTCTGTATAAGGTAATCACTTTTTTGTCAACTTGTATATTTTTATTGTTCAGACTAGTAGAAAGTATGAAAATATTTTAGTGTATCTTTTAATAAGATTTTAGTTTTCTGTGGATTCTTTATGGTTTTATCCATTTTCTATTGAATTATTTTTCTATTTTTAAGAATTAATAAATATTAACTCTTTGCATGTTGTCAAATTAGAAATAGTTTTATAGATGAAACACTGTCTACTGACTTTATTATGTATTTTTCCACGTGTAGTTGTTGTTTATATGAAATAAATTATATTTATTTGTAATACATTTTAGTCTTGCAGAACCAGTCATGATGGTCACCCAGCTGCTAATGTCTTGGTATGTACAGTCTTCTAGATTTCTTATAAAATTTTCAGTTTTTTCTTTGTTCATTAGTTTTGTTTTTTTTTTTAAGATTTTATTTATTTACTTGACAGACAGAGATCACAAGCAGGCAGAGAGGTAGGCAGAGAGAGAGAGATGGAGAAGCAGGCTCCCCGCTGAGCAGAGTGCTTGATGCGGGGCTCGATCCCAGGACCCTGAGACCGTGACCTGAACTGAAGGCAGAGGCTTAACCACTGAGCCACCCAGGCACCCCTGTTCATTAGTTTTTCATTCTAGGCTTTGGTCCGTCTGAAATATATTTTTGTATGTGGTGTAAGATGGGGTTCCATTTTCATTTCCTTCCAGATGGTTGGCCAGTTGTGTCTGTGTTGTTTCTTTTTAAAAAAATCACGTTTTGCCATTGAATTAATTATTACTTTTCTCTGTATTAAAGCTCTACAAACTAAAATCCTCATTCTATGCCTATTTCACTAGTCTATTTGCCTTTTCCTCCATCCATATTATATTTACTTCATTTAGTGACAATATGGTCTATGTGATATGAGAGGCTATTTTCTGTGTGTGTATGTGTGTCTGTGTGCATGTGTGTGTGTGTGTGTGTAGGTACATTTATGCTTGCTTGGCTGTTCTGATCCATTCCTTTTTAGTCTCTTCTCTGGTAAACGGCCATTCAGTTTTCTACTCTGTCGTTTTTGGCAAACTGTGTTATTCAAGTAGCATTCTCTTTTTAGCCTACTTTTCCTTTCTATACTTGATTTTGTTCCTTTTCTCATACTTAATCTTATCTACTTTGGCCCTCCCTTCTTAGTTAATCAGACTTCCAGGGGCTTATCTATTTTACTGGTTTTTCTCCTCAGAGAATTGACTTATTGATTTATACTTTATTTATTTATTTTTAATGTTTTTGACTGTTTTCTATTTCATTAACTTAAATTTCTCTCTATTAATTCTTGCTCCTTGCATTTTTATTTTCTATGTGTGTGAATTTATTTTCTAATTTCTTTTTTTAATTTTATTTTTTTAATTTACTTGATAGACAGAGATCACAAGTAGGCAGAGAAGCAGGCAGAGAGAGAGGAGGAAGCAGGCTCCCCGCTGAGCAGAGAGCCCAATGCGGGGCTCGATCCCAGGACCCTGAGATCATGACCTGAGCGGAAGGCAGAGGCTTAACCCACCAAGCCACCCAGGCGCCCCTATTTTCTAATTTCTTAAAATGGGTATTTAATTCCTTCCTTTCTTTTATCTGACCAGCATAAGTCTCTTCATTTCCCTCTGAGAAAAGAAGGAAATATTAGCTAGGTATTGTTTTGCTATGTTACATAGATATTCTTTTGAAGTGTTCTTTTCCTTGCTTTCTCAGTAGTTTTTTTTTTACCTTGAATTTTTCTTAGATTTGGTTTCTTAATTACTCTTCATATTTACCTTAAAAGCTGGTAATCTTGATTTAATTCTTTCCATTTTATCATATTTTATCTTTTATTATGCATTGCTTTTTTTTCTCTTTCTTTTTTTTAAAATTTTATTATTTATCTGAGAGAGAATGAAAGTGAGAGAGATCTCAGAGGCAGAGGGAGAAGCAGACTCTCCACTGAGCAGGGAGCCTGATGTGGGGACTCAATCCCAGGCCCCCAGCATCATGACCTGAGCTGAAGGCAGTCGCTCAACCTGCTGAGCCACCCAGGTGCTCCCTTTTTTCCTCTTTCTTTCCTTGTTTCTTGCTCAGTTGATCAAGTTACTATTCCTACCATGCTTCCCCTGTTAATTTGGGAATTCTAGTGAAATTTTCCAATCAAAAGAGTTACTATTCTTATAATCAGGTACTTATGGATATAACATTTATTGAAATTAAAATGGTTACGATTTTTTCCACCAACCTGCACTTAACATCCCCACAGAGGCCAAAGCCAGGGTGTTTCTTCTGTTTTAAAAGTCCTTAAAAACTTACAGGATATATTTTCCCCCAGCAAATGGGGTCTAAGATTCATAGACAACACTTTCTCCCCTTCAGTCCTCTCCATGTTGTTGTTTCATTTTTTTGTTGCCCACGGTTTTCCAGTATTAGAGATGAAAAGTTGCTGATTGCCCGATTATTTTTTTCCCTTTGGGGGATGTTTTATTAATTATGCTTGGATAATTGCCACCTTAAAAAAAAACAACAAAAACTGTTCTTAGAGTCAGAAATTTTATTGGGATTTTCCTAGATGTGCCTTTTTCTGATCGGTAGAGCTTGGTACAAAATCAGAACTTTTTATTTCAAGGACATTTTATTTATTTTTTATTTATTTCAGTAATGCTTTTTTCCATAATTGCTTTCCCCTCTCCCCCCCGGAGCTACTATTTTTATTTATTTCCTATCCACTATAATTTTCATCATGCTGTACTTTTGCTTTGAGATAGGTTGGCACTTGATCTTCCAGGCTTCTCATGAGTAATAACCAACCTCAATTTTGACTCATCTAATAAGTTACTGTGGGTGGCTGGATTGCTGCTGACCAGTGTTCATTCTTTGTTCTTTGTAAGAGGATGATACAGTCCTGTCCCACGGTATTCGGGTTTGGCTATGTGGTATGTTTGCCTGATGACTATGAATTCATGGGACAGTGCTGTGTTTGCACCCAGCCTGTGAGAGGAATGGGCTCCACCAGCACTCTGACCCATCCCTTCCACCATGACAAAGGGCATTTTTCAAGGCAGCACTGCTCCTTCTGCTTGGGCTGCAGAATAAAAATACAGGGAGCATACAGCTACAGCTCCCCTGCAGAGGGTTCCATGTAATAGAAGCCAGAAATAAATCTTTGCGACAAAGAAGCCATAGAGGTTTTTTCTGGGGGGGGGTTGGGTTTGCAACCACGCTCTTGATCGATGAATTCTTATCTTCCAAATGTACATGGTTGCAGGTCATAACACAAGTAAATGCTGTACTACTTCATGCTTTGACCCCTTTAACCCCTGGAAATAGAGCCTGTGATGCCTTTAAATCTAAGCAGAGAATCCAGTCTAGAAAACTCAGGTTGAATTTGGAGAAAGGAATGGTTTCAGGTTCAGCTCTTCTGGAGCCATGTCTAGTACCGAAGTCTGTATTACTGTTTGCCCAGGGAAGTAGAAAGGCCGGGGATGATATCTAACCATGGATTTACTTGTGGGGATTTGACCTGGTGAAACAATGAGAGCTGAGTCTCATGGCTCCCGAGTCTAGACACGGGGCCCACCGTGGGTAGGGCAGGGAGCTCGGAAGGGAAAGATGGATGTGGAGAGTGGGGAGTGAACATGGATCAGTGGCAAGCTGAGAGGACAAGCTGGAGTCCACAACGATGGGTCAGAACTCATCCTGGAGTCTAACAGCCTACTTTGATGGTGTTGCAGAAGAAGCAAGGGTCTTTCAAAATGGTGATAAATCGGTAAGTGGTGGAGGAATCTGAGAAACTGAAGGAACATATCTGACGGGCCTGGAAGTGCTGAGGCTTTGGCTGTTGTCCCCTTCCACAAGGTGAGCCAAGGGGTAAGCGACACAGTGCCTGAGAGGACGTGGCTGTGTTTCACTGCTGTCCTCCAAATCTCACACAAAACATCTCTTGTCTTATGGCCCACACGAATCTGGAACAATGCAGAGAAGGGAATTCTGGAAACATAATTCCAGCTCGGCTAAAAGTGGACAACAATATGGCTTATGAAATCGTCTCAATTAATATTTAATAAATGAAGGAATGCACAGAGGAGTAATTGATCCCATTGAAGATGTAACTAGAGGGCACTCTGCCTATGTAAATGACCAATTATACTCTTTTCCTTTGGGAAACATAAACTTTCTTTTGCTGGGAAATATATGTATCACCATCTTGTTCATTTATGTGTTGGCATCAAGTCTCTCACCTGATTCCTTCCGTAAAACATCATCTCAGTCCATCGGGTAGAACCTAACGCTTGCATCTGTCTCAATCCATTTGTCTGTGTCAAGGAAGCTGTATTGCCATAGATTAACCAAGCATCACTTTCTCGATGTTTTGATTATTCTAAATGTCTATCTCAACATGCAAGAGTAATCAAGTAGCATTTATAGAAAGGGTTCAGGAAGAGATAGAAGATAATAAAAACTGCATCTTGTTTAATGGAGCGTGCGATGTTCGCTTCTTTAGATAATGAAAAAGAGAAGACAAAGATTGATAAGGAAAATAAAGATTAGCTGCTTTCCCTCACCCCAAACTTCAATCCTAATACATTTATATTAAGCTGCTGTCTATCAGAGTAAAGGCAAATATTGAAAAAACTAAGAGATGAACTGATAGTGTTTTATTAATACGAAATGATTTTCCAGGATGACCCAATTTGGATATGGAAGATTAATCTATAATCGTCATTAAGAGTAATTACAGAAGTGATTCACATTGAATTGTTCGGTGCCAAAATATAGTGTGTGTGATCCCACTGGGTCAGAGACCCTCTTGCCGCCGTGGTTCTCAGGCTAGCATGGGAAGGAATCACGAGGAGGGCTTGTTAACGCGCACATTATGGGCCCTGCTCCCAGAGTTTCTGATTCACTGGCTCTGGGATGGGGCCAAGAATGTGCATTTCTGACAAGTCCCAGATGATGCCGATATTGCTTATCTGAGGACTGAACTTTGAGAAGCACTGTTAGACTAAAACCACCGAAAGAGGGTGCATAGCCCATATCTTACTTGTCAGGATCCCTTTAAAGTATGTCATGCAGGTACTTGCAATTAACTCCACAGTTAAAGTGCTTATTATCACAAATGGCTAAACAGTAAGCTATACGTCAGATCATTGCTTAGCACAACCTTAAGTTAGAGTGCCCACTGTATGTCTTGTTATCCAGCCAATACAGAGACTTGAGCCAGGTGTTTAAAATGCTGTTTAAATAGACACAGTTACTATATCTAATCAACACAGCAGTGGGGCCTGCCAAAAACCTATAAAACTAATGGATTTGCAAGAAAATTACATCACCTTCAAATCAATGCTGGCAACACAGGTGGCATTTGTAAAAAGTAAAGAAATTGACATTAACACAACCCATCTCTGCTGACTGCCAATGAGTATTCCAGCTTTGTTAAGAAAAGATGGTCTCCCTTCAAAGAATTATATTTAAATATTTCAACTTAGGTCTTCCTAAAATGGTGTAGTAGAAAGGATCAGTGACTGTTCTAAAATCTGTCAATTGATAGGTTAGGAATATTTGGGTCAAAGGACGGTAGGGGCTGTCCTTACCCAGTAATGGGTGAACGGTTTTTAAACTATATGGGTTTATTTTTTTTTCCCCTATTGAAATAATAAATAAAAGAATGAACCATCTAACTCAAACATCCCTCGCTCCATCACCGAAGAGGCCCACAGAAATTGCAGAACACAGTTTAATGAGAAAGCCACTGAGGACATGCATAACCTTTGCTCTGGGGACCTGCATTGCTTAGCAGATGGGATTAAAATTCTGATAAGTGATATAAGGGGTTTGTAAGGGAGGAAATTGGTGTGTGGTCACATTGTCTGCCTTAATCCTCTTCACTTTGCACTACCCAGGTTGTTGTTAAAACCAATCCGGGAGGAATCATTTTCACCTTGAAAACTGCAGATGTTCATGTGAAGCTTAGAAAAAAAGCTCTCTGGAAAACGCTTTCCTGGATAATCCTGGAGAAATAGGGAGTACGTGCTGAAAGTGCACACACGCACGTGCGCACACACACACACGTGCTTGCTTGCGCACCGCCATCATAAAACAGCTCTATGAAATTATCATACTTCCTAGGAAGAGATACTGTGATATTGTTCCTTAAGACTTAATCAGCTACAAATCTATTCAAGCATAAAAATAGCTTATATTCCACTGGCTGAGCTGCATAAATGTTCTACCTACATGACTAGATATTGACACAGAAATATTTGGATCACTTGGGTTTAGAAAAACCTGTACTTTCCACTATGAACATTTTGTTACCTCCTTAAAAAAGTGATAATTACAGGGAGAAACTCACAAGCATGAGCCAACAATGGAAGGACCAAGCAGTGACACTATTCCTATTGGGTCAGGGTCCCACACTTACCATATCCACTTACCTTAATTACTCTCTTATTCCAAATACAGCCACACTGAGGGTTAGGGTTTTACCACATGAATTTTGTGGACACATGCATTCAGCCCATAACATGCATAAATACCCATTAACAATGAATTTACTCAGCATTCACCTATATGCTTCTCCTAATGTAATCATGCAAAGAAAAAAAAAAAACCTGTGAATTTTAAACACATTTTATTCTCAGCATTTTCTTTGTTTACTGTGCTTCTAAGATTGCTATTTGGAAACTAAATGAGGAAGTGTAGCTTTTGATGAAGTGTTTGGTTTTCCTACTGGACCAGAGAGGGACACTGGCTTCATCTCCATGTCATACAGGAGGAAACAGTCATGATCCTTGCAACCGAACTCCCTCAGAACTTGGGGGAAAATAAAAAGGCGTCTGATCTTTCGCAGATTTCTCCCTGGGCATCATCTGACCTAGAGAAACTCCCTTTCTCCAAATTAGGTACTAAAACTTTTCTGCCGTGGAAATACAAAACACCACTTGGCTTCTTTTTATGGACCAGACACCTTCTGGTCATGTCATCTATGAAGAAGGCAGATGATATCAACCCCAAAATAATCAAGGGAATTAGCACCATGTTCTCATTTCAAACCCAAAGCAAGGACTCTGCCCCATACCCATTTCCCCTCTCTGATTTTAGATTCAGCTTCTGGTCACTCTCTTCTGTCTTAGCCTTTGATTTGCCATTTACTCCGATGACTCACGTTCTTCTTCTCAGTGAACCGATTTCCACACACACACACACACACACACACACACACAGTGATACACATTCCCACTTCCAATACCGTCTTCGTTTTCTAACGGAAGTTGGGTCTCACATGGCCCCTAAGGTGGGGATGATAAATCATGATGTCTTCACCCCAGAGCCACGGCATAAACCAAGCAGTCTGTGCTCTGCAGTGTCAGGAGGCACCACTGTCATCTCTCTGTGACCTGAATGGTGTCCTCTGGAACAGCACACAGTCAGGACTCCAGCCTTCTGAGAAGAGCACGTGCAAACATGGCGGAGAGCAGATGGAACAAGGGACTCTACTGGAGGAACCTCAAGCACCAATATTTGCTAAGTTAATATATTTTATTGATTTCATTTATTGACACTATTATATTTAACAGTGTACTGTAAACGAACCCAACAAAACTCTCCCAGTTATTGATCCCGTGGATAATCCTTCTGCACACGTGGATGTAAGTGCCTCTATCAGAAGGAGGAAAGCAGTAACTTCGAAGTACAGATGGAAAACTTTGAACATGGGGTATAATGCATATATAGCATAACATCAGGTGTATGACTGAGCTAACATTTTCCTGGTGGTGAGTGTGTCAACACAAAGCAGATCAAAGACTAAAAGACAGAGTGATAATGGTTTTCATCAGCTATGTTCACACAATTCAAGTAAAGGCACAGATGGAAAACATTCCAATTGTAAAATGTTAACAGGCAGGATTGAGAGGAGAAAGAACAATTAAGTCGAGCAATGAGCTATTTATGATTTCAGCTGCCTCGAATCCTGAATTTTCGTTACCACCATGTGGCTGTGGTTATTTTTTGAATGAGTTTTGGGCTAATGTGTCCTAATAACAGGTTTCAATTTGATGAAAAAATGACACTGTTTTTATAAAATAATAATAATGATGATAATAATAATAATGTGTCGCTACGATTATAGAGGACTTTTAGTATCCTTTCATTCTTCCTGATGTCCATTTTTTTTGTACAATAGCTGTGAATCCATCATCTTAGTCAAATGTAATGGTAAATGAGCCAGAGTGATATGACAAAACCATTATAGGAACTTCTCGTTTTAATATACCAGATTTTAAGCTTCTTGAGGGCAGGGACCAATCAATTTATTTGTACTCCAGGCATCTAGCATACTGCTTCTCAAATAGAGGAAAAGATGTATTTTTGAATAAATGAATGAATATATAACGTATGCATGTTTAACCAATATTCAAATAAGCAGAACATTATCAAACATACAAAGCAATAAAATTGTCCTAAATTTAATTTTCATTCTGTGATTCAGGAAGAACTAGGATCTTATCTCTAGTCTTCCATCAATGGTATGCATCATGGTAGCAATCAGATCTGGATTATTTTAGCTTTTAGTTATTGGCACTCTTGATGGGTACTGTAAAATTTAAGTTATCTTCTGACGGTTTTTAAAGAGCGTTAAAAGCCTTTAAATCCTCCCCTCTCCTGTAAAATGGCTAAGAATGCCTTTCTTTGTTCTTTAACATGGTCTGGACTTTGGGGAATGTCTCTAGCAGTAATTAATAAAGATGGAACACACAAGGCAACCTTTTTCCTAGAAGCCATTGTAAATATATCATTACAACAGCTTTTGTTTTCCCACATAAACTCTTCACTCACTAAAAGAGTTATCAATCCACATCCACAGTGAGAATCTACGAAGTCCAGACAGATGATTTTTACTTATTTGTTTGGGCTTTTGGGGGTCAATTTAAGGTATATGTATAGAAAAGCAAGAACTATAGGTTAAAAAGGAGGCTAGCCTACAGGGAGGCTCTCTCACATTGAAGAAGGCCTGTTTCAGCAGCTCTTCTCATGGTCCATATAACCGCAATAGCCCACCGGCTGCTGGGCTGTATTTGGTAGCCCAGCTACCAAATTTGGTAGGTCTTTTCTCTTCTAAGACCTTCACTTAATAAGAGCTGAAGGGATTATTTTAATATGGAATTTATAATAACCAATAAAGGATTAATATGGGGAAAAAATTCCCTTGCGGAATAAACAATTTACAGCATATTCATTCACTCCATAAATATTTATGAAGAACTGTCCAAATGCCAAGAAATGTGCACCTAAACGTGGTGCCATTAGCCTCTGTGCCTGTACATTAAATAAAAAGGAAGCAACATGCAGGTATAATTGCAACCTAGTAGATGGAATGGCCTGCTCACCATGGTGTCTGCAGACTCGTCTAGAAACAGTGGGACAAGGGGTCCTGGCTAGTGTGTTCATTCAGATCTTCCTTCCTCATTACCATTCCATGGCTCTAGTTTCTACCGTTGTTTGTGCAAGACTGGATGTGTTGTGGTGTGGAATCTGCCAGCAAAACAATGGAGCGTTCTCAATTTCTGCCAACTGCAGCTCTTCAAGTCTCATCCATATGCCCTCTGTGCTTCTACTGGTGGCATTTCTTCCCTTGTACCACTCCTGATCCCTAATTACCACCGCCTAAATCTAAGCTATGTTTGTAACCATTAAAAGGCACAAAATCTTTTTGGTGGCTTGAAGTAATGGCAAATACGTCCCAACTTCAAGTGGGTTTTGGGTAGAGATTTAGAAGACTCTTCAAAGTAAGAGGAAATAAAAATAACTCCTGAGATGAAAGGTCAAGGTCATTTACCCCATGTTTTACCTTTGATCCAGGAGAAAATTTTCTTCATTCCTCACCCCTTCACAACCCTGTGGTTCCTCTCCACGATTGCAGCAGAAGTCAAGAGCTAGATCAGACCAGTTTGACACTCCATATTTTTGCACCCATGTATAAGGCAAATCCCCTTTCAAGGTGAACTTCTGTTCACTGAGGCCTAGTTTCTTGTCTGGAAGGCTACCAGTAGTTTGTAAACGTTTTGTTGTTGTTTTTTACAGTATTTATTCATATTACTGCAAAAGTGCTTATCATATCCTCCTATAACTTAATTTTGAGTGTCTTCTCCAAGACATTATAGTCCTCTTGAAGGCAAAGGAGATGTCTTTGTATTTGCACTCCTATTGCCCAGGTTGGTGACAGATACATTGTAAGTACCAATGATAAATATTTAGAAAAGAAATAAATGAGTTAACTAAAAATACAATGTTCTGCAAAACAAAACAAAACAAAAAACTGTCCTTCTGGGTTTTGCTGCTTAACTGTTTCATGCCTTTTACATGTGGGATATATTTGTAACTAAAAGGGAAAGGGCAAACACTTATTTTTAATTAAAAAATCAAGATGTGATGAAAGTTTAGAGGAAATCATATTTTTATGTTGAATAACTTTGTAGCGCTCAGGATACAGGCAAAGTTCAGACAATGAAAACTCTTCATGTTTTCCACTTCGCATTCAAACAAATGTGAAGACTAGATAACCAAGGGGCCCCACTTCCCTCTGCTTCTTTAGACAAATTTAGCCAGACCACACTATCATGGATCCCCATGGAACAATCCAGGGTAGCCGGAGGGCTAATGCAAATGGCCACCTGCTTGGCCAAAAATTGGTAAATGCAGACTATGCTGCTCTCCCATTGATAGCCGTTACAAACTGATTAGGTCAAATGCAGCCCTTCCCAGAATGAATGATATTTCCCACCACATTCCTCATTCTTACAATGCATTGGAAGACACCTGACTTGGCATTTGCATTCTACCTAAACATGATTTAGTAGTCTGAAACAAAGAGTCACTGTAATATTGTTTGCAGCTTGGGATAAATATTTTCCGCAAACATGAAATCATACTTCATGTGGGAGGAGGATATTTTAGAATAATGTCAACTGAGTTATGTTGGCTGATACTCACTTTGTTTTCAACTGTGGGCATAAACAAATGAACAGATTTATCCCTTCTGTCACCATTACCCTGACACAAGTCATAATACTCTAGAAAGAGCTTAGCTCTCGGGAGAGTGTATTTTGGAATAGGAATAGAATACCTTATTTTTAAGGATTTTATAAACATTGGAACTTTGGGGATCATGTGACTCTGGAAGTATATGAGCATATCGAGAGCTCTTCAGATCATGGGAACTGACTGGGATATATTTTCACTTATAATTCAGTCAGCAAATGCTTCCCCCCTCCCCACCCCCCAAAAAAGAAAAAAAAATGCCTTGCAAAAAGAATCATTCACCTTTGGCTACCTTTTGTGGAACTCTGGATCAGTGCTCTAAATATATTTTAAACATCTTTTTACTGCCTCTGGATTCTGAAGGGAATGTTCCAGCACTTTTAGATTTAATAGTGTTTGCCACTCATTCATGCCCATTTTTCTTAATCCTCTCTTTATACTTTATATTGAAACAGTTCTCTATCCTATGTACATATTACAGACTGCAAAGGACAAGAACAGGCTAGTCCTGGGAAGAGGGATTGTCTTCAGACTGGGAGGTTTGTTGCCATTAATACTTGAAACTATGAAAATCAAATTTTAAGGAATATGCAAAAGAAGAATGGATGAAAGACAAAGCTAGGGGGCGCCTGGGTGGCTCAGCTATTACATGTCTGCCTTTGGCTCAGGTCATGATTCCAGGGTTCTGGGATGGAACTCCACGTTGGTCTCCCTGCTCAGCAGGAAATCTGCTTCTCCCTCTCCCACTCTCCCTGTTTGTGTTCCCTCTCTTGCTGTCTCTCTCTCTGTCAAATAAATAAAATCTTAAAGAAAGGAAAAGAAAAAAAGAAAGAAAGGAAGACATAGCTATGATGAAGCATAATTCCAACACAGTATTAACACTGAGATTTGGAAGAATAACAGAATGGTTAAGAAGAAGGACTGTGGGGGCGCCTGGGTGGCTCAGTGGGTTAAAGCCTCTGCCTTCGGCTCAGGTCATGATCCCAGGGTCCTGGTCGGGCTCTCTGCTCAGCGGGAAGCCTGCTTCTCTTCCTCTCTCTCTCTCTGCCTGCCTCTCTGACTACTTGTGATCTCTGTCTGTTAAAATGAATAAAATGAAATCTTTAAAAAAAAAAAAAAAAAGAAGAAGGACTGTGGATTCACATCATCTCTGCTTCTCTGTGTGCATCAATTTTCACATATGTAAAATAGATATGATAATAATAATGTCTTGTAGTTGTTAGAAAAATTAAATAAATTCACACAAAGTAATAAAAATGTGCCTGAAGGGTGGTTGAGGGGCACCTGTGTGGCTCAGTAGGTTAAGTGTCTGACTCTTGATTTCTGCTCATGTCCTGATTTCAGGTTCCTGAACTCAAGCCCTGCATCAGGCTCTACGCTCAGCACAGAATCTGCTTATCCCTCTCCCTGTTCTTCCCCCACTCTCACTCTAAATAAATAAAGAAATAAAATCAAATATATACATGCCCAAGAAAAATAATAAGACCTTAATTAATTTGTTTATTATCAGCTTAAAGAGCTAGGTAAGAAAGGCAATGTACTGATCCATATTTGGCAAATGCATATAATTGAACGAAAAGATTAAAAATATATGAAAGCACATTCATGAGAAAGTATAACCACAATTATAATAATGCATTTTAGATACTTGACCGGAATTCACTTAAGAAGTACTATTGAGTATTTACTGTAGACCAGGCATTGTGAGCTATTAAAAGACATGGTCACTATCTCCCACCAAGTAGTTTAGGGAGAAGGGAGAAGATGAAGACCAAGAACAATGCTGTTCTTGGGAAATGCTTTTTCAGAGGTGAGAGGAAGGGGCTGTCCGGGCAGTTTAGCATGTGTTGCAGACTGTTGGGTAGGAAGGCAAGAAATCACAAAGAGCCTTCACTGTCATATTAAGTGGTTCAGTTTTTAACCTTACTCGTGGGAAGCATTTGAAGACTGTTTTTCACCACACAGTCTACACTGGGGAAAAGGAACAGAGGGACCTACAGGTGAAGGCAGGGAAAATGCTCAGTTTGCCATTTCAGGAATTCATACTCTGGGAGGGAGCTGATTGGTCCGAACTAAGACAGTGGAGTTGAGACAATGAAGAAGCAAAAGACTTGAGAAACATTAAGATGGAAGAATATATAGAGAATGTTGTCACCAGTTGGACTGAAATTTGAAGGGAGAGGGAGAAGTTCAGAATATATCCCTGAGTTACCTGATTTAGTTAACTGGATGGTTGAGTATGTCACTAATCAAGAGGAAGAACCGTGGGAGGATTAGGTAGATTGAGGTAAAATGGTACTGTTTCCAGAATTGCATCTGGTTAGACATATTCATATGTAAATTTATGCAAAATAAGCTTAGTTTACAGGAAAATATGCTTGTTTATGACACAGAAGAGTGCTCTGCAGTTGGGAGTTACTCATAAAAATGGTAGTTGTAGGGGCGCCTGGATGGCTCAGTGGGTCAAAGCCTCTGTCTTCGGCTCAGGTCATGATCCCAGGGTCCTGGGATCGAGCCCCATGTCGGGCTCTCTGCTCAGCGGGGAGCCTGCTTCTCCCTCTCTCTGCCTGCCTCTCTGCCTACTTGTGATCTCTCTCTCTCTCTCTGTGTCAAGGAAATAAATAAAATCTTTAAAAAAAAAATGGTAGTTGTAGCCATGAGAGCCATCATTTTACCCAAAGGGAATGGGTGGAATGGGACAAAAACAAAGGCTGATGATGAAACCCTGAGGAATGCCAACATTTCACAGATAGGAATGGGAACTTATCGAGAATTGTCAAGAAGGATGCAGGAACATTGAGAGAAAGTGGGGTCACTGATAGATAGTTCTTTGTCATTAGCATCTGAAAAGTCATGGATAGTTTTGGTATGGAGTGTCCAGATGGGGCTGCTGAGGTGTGTGTTCACAGGGAATATAGAGCAGTGTGGGAGAGCTAGGAGTGCAGGCTGCTCTTTTAAGAAGTTTGGCAGAGTAACAGCTAAAGGGAGATGTGTGGCCAAGTGAGGTTTCTTGCTTTCTTAAGGCTGTTAGATTTAGATTTGAGCATATTGGTCTGCCGGAAGGCAAAGGCTACTTCAGAAGAGTGGACAGTGCTTGTCATAAAATGAAATAGGATCCAGAAAAGAGAGGTACAGATGTTGGAAAGGAAAGCATGATGGTTTGGGGCACACTTTGAGGTGTTCTTGACTGATGTTCTCTATGAAAAAGGAAATAGGTGCTTATCTCTGGAGAATGATGATGAAGGAATGATATAGAGGGTTTGAAAGGAAGGTTGATTGCAATAGTTGCTGTGAAGATTAGGAAAAGGAACCAGTGAGGAAAGGATCACTGGTCATCCCAAGCCCAGTAGGATGGCTTTGTAATGGCGGCACCATTGCTCATGCTAGGTTGGACCATAGATCTCACTTGTAGGCTTGGAGGTCCAATGAAGAAGGTACAACTAAGGCAACGCTATTTGCAAGCTATGTGAGCCGAGGGATAGATGATACATCGGACTGCTTTGATCGGCAGAATCCATACCCTGTTGTAGAGTAAACGTCTGGGGATAAGTGGTTAAGAATTTGGGTATTGCTCTTGTGGAAGGAACCACAGAGCCCCCACAGGGCAGACATCCCTGAGTGATCTCAGAAGATTTATAGCTGGGTATACCTTGCTTACATCTTCCTAAGCCATTGACACACAAGACTTTCTTGAGAAACATCAATTATTCCAGACTTAAAGAGATGTCAGTTTTGAAGTTAAGTAAAAACGGTGATGTCTTACCCGCAGTGAATTGTTTACAGCATCATAGGAACCTCTTTGTGACATTCAATCTAATAATATCTTTACATTTGGGGATGAAGCCTTATAAAAACATCATGATCACTTATAGACCTGTCCCATTAGATGTCTATCCTTCAGAGAAGTATCGATGTTCACATATACGAGGTAGTATGTTTTGTTTTCTGTTATTAAAGCATATTAAAGATTCATATTTTTGTCACATTTTCTTAAACACATTTAAATGATTTATTGCATTCACCATTTTGCTTTCTCAGCAAAAGGCAGCATGCTCGAGGGAGACAGGAACAGAGTACTAAGGAACAGAGGAATCTTAGGATAGAATCCCAGTTTGACCATTTATGAATGTGTATTATCTAATCAGCCAGATAACCCCTCAAGCCTTGGCTTTCTTCCTTGTTCCAAAAAAAAAAAAAAAAAAGAAAAGAAAAAGGTAGAAAAAGAAAAAGGACTAGACATCATGATGGTTTCCAGTTCTAAAAATCTTCTACAAGATAGAAATTTCACTTTGCCAATTTGAACTGTAGCATGAGAAGTCCGACAACCAGGAACACCCGCCATCAGGGTAGGTAGCAGACTGTGGCCGTGTATTCTAGAAGCCCAGTACTGACACCAGAATTTTACAGGGCAGCAGCCTAATCGTTCCTACCAGCATGTTCCATTAAAGCTTGACTTACTGCCTGCGGATTCACCTGCTGACACAGTAAAACTCCTAACTGGAAGCATTAACATTGCAATGTCAGGTAGGGGGAAAAATTGTTCATAAATTCCACGAACTGCTTTATTTGGGGTCCTGCTTGCAAACTCATTATTTATGCTGTGTACAGTAGGCCATCAACATATCCCACTGGGAAATTAGTTTGCAATTTAGAATCATTTAAAAGTACAAGTGATTCTCAAGTCATTTTCCGAGGTTAAATGAGAACTCTTATTGCTTTTCGTGGGCTCAGAGGGAATTTTGACTCTACGTGTCCCCTCCTCCTTCCAGCTCCTGCTATACTGCCTTGATTTTTCTTTCTTATGCATGCTTTGGTGTTAAATCTTATTTTTTTCCTCCCAGTTTTTGAAAGCCAGTAAATGGAATGGTTTTGTTGCCTTTTCTTGCTTTCTGGGACTGTGTAAGTACCTCCCTTGTGATTTACTGCTTTTACTTGTCCCAGACTCCTGAGAGGTGCCCATGGGCTCTCCAGACGGTATCACTTAGCTAACCCACGACCGATTTGGGCAGATTGGATGGCATCCACTCTAGGAGGTCAAGGTCCCTCTGAGTGTGTTCCAGCCCTCTCAGTCCAGGGGCTGGGCTGTGGAGCAGGGAACGGGCCAGCTCCACTGAGGGCCCATGTCTGTCCAGTAACTTCAGGTCATGAGAATCCCAGGTTCAACTCTGCTTATGAGCCGGAAGCACAGAGCAAATTATTATTTTTTTCTTAAGGATTTTCATTTATTTATTTGACAGAGAGAGAGAGAGAAAGAGAGATCACAAGTAGGCAGAGAGGGAGAGGAACAAAGCTCCCCGCCGAGCAAAGAGCCCGATGCAGGACTTGATCCTAGGACCCTGAGATCATGACCTGAGCTGAAGGCAGAGGCTTAAACCACTGAGCCACCCAGGTGCCCCAAGAGCAAATTATTAAGATAAAGAGTTCCTCTGACCCTTTCCATTTTTATCCACCACATCTGGTTGTTCAATTCTTTCTCTTAGAACTTCCTTAAACATTTTTTTTTTAATTTTTAAAACTTGATTTCACTGGTAAAATGTGGGCATGCCCCCTACGCCTGCCCCCAGGCTTACCCTAACCTGGGAAAACTGGCCTCCAACCTCCTGGTAGCTCATTTATAACCTGATATTATCCTTAGGAAATAAACAGCATTATTTTAAGTGCATCGGGGTTACCCTTTATCATTCTCAGAAAAGTAAAAAATAATCCATAGTGTGAATTGTAGGATTTTTATTTTCCTTTCCTCTCTTCTCAGCAAGTGTCTGAAATTATTAGGTATAATAAACGAAGATCAAACAGAAAATAAACCAGTGTTGTTAAGCCACATCAAGTGGCTCTCCTCTCCCTCTGGCAAGAAGCACTAGAATTTATCTGAAACCAGGATTTCAACATCTCTAATGCATTGGAGGAGTGCTTCCATACGCCCAGACTCAAAAGTATACAAACCAAAGGAGATTAAGTGTTTAGTTTCAAAACACATGAAATCACTAGTTTAAACACAGAAAACTACACACAAAGAGTGCAAAGAAACAATGAAAGCGAGAGATCAACAGAGTAAATATCACCTAGAAAATACTAACATTCTTAAAGGTCAGAAATCCTTAGTCAAACAAGAAGACCCATTCATTAAAAACAATCAGTTATGGGATAAGCTGAGAACAGCACACCGCTAAATTCCCTTTAAAAGCAGAAGTTATTCAGCGAAAAGCTTTTAGCTATGTGCCCTCGAGGTAACGAAATATAGCAGGTAACAAACAGAAACTGAAACCTGAAAAAGAAGAAACAAAAACGAAACAGGTGAAACTGGGAATGGCTTAGGTCAGAACTTCAAAAGGGTGGGAGGCTTTTGTTGTGCGGATACGCACCCCGAAGGTTTGGGGCGGCCCTGGGTCCTTGGTACTACTTGGAAGAAAAACCAAACTATTCATTCCATTCAGCCTCCTAAGTGAGTCTTCATGGTCGACATTGGCTTTATTTTTTTTAAATTTTTTTACATATTTTTTTTGAAGACTTTATTCACTTATTTTAGAGGGAGAGATCACAAGTAGGCAGAGAGGCAGGCAGAGAGAGAGGAGGAAACGGCTCCCCGCTGAGCAGAGAGCCTGATGTGGGGCTCGATCCCAGGACCCTGAGATCACGACCTGAACCGAAGGCAGAGGCTTTAACCCACTGAGCCACCCAGGCAACATTGGCTTTAAATGCTTTCCTTGATGACAGATCATTTGAGTCTTTGTCTATAACTTTGAATGTGAAAACACTGCAAAAATATTCCCCCTTTTCCTTCAAGCTTTGAAAGAAGTGGATGTTGGATTGGTTGGCTGGTGTTTTGTTGTTATTGTTTTCAACTCATCTTGGCCTTTGCTTGGTGAAATCATATTAGATTTGATCCCTGGCACGGACAACATCTTTGAACCTTTAAGAACACTCAAGTTGGATGCATTTATAAAGACATTTCTCATGTGTTCAGCAATTCCTTTTCCTAGGCTTTCGTATCATGATTTTTACTTTTAGGTAACACACTAATTATTTATCATAAAAGCCCCACATCTTCTCATGGGTATGGGATAGACAGAGCCCATTAAAACCTTTTAACTCACAAGGACAGTGTCTTATTATAGAGATGCCCACATGTTGAATGTTTCATGAGAAAGTCAGTAGTTTATAAATAAGTATCCTACAGTGTGCAAAAAACAAACAAAAAGTACAGGACATGCTCTCGTCACTTCTCCATTTTCGTACATATTTGAGCAAGGGAAGAATTAGTTCTTTAGAGGGAGGATCCCATTTCTAGCCTCTCAAAGTTGTAACCTGCTCTGGCTTTGTAATAGAGCTTTCCTTGGGAAGTCAATCATAAATGGCAAAAAATGGGAATAAATATGTCTTCCTTTCCTCCCTCCCCAGAATGTTGAGCTTTGCTTAAAAGCCTGATTCTCAGCCATGTGCCAAAGGATGCTTTCTCTACCTAAACTAGTATCTGAAAGATGATCTAACCAAATCCTTGAAAATGATTCCATAGAACCAAAATCCATGGCAAGCCAGTGATTTCTAGATCACTAAAACCTAGTGTAAAGGGATGTTTTAGAAAAGTTGAACTTTTCTAAAACATTAGTGAAAACAATAAATGTGTCTATCTAAACCTAATTGTAAGGTAATGTAAGCTGTAAGCTGACCTTTTTTTTTTTTTTTTTTAAATGTTCATTAGTGTTATCAGGCCATCCCTCCAACAACTCAAACATTTTGTTCTCAATTATGAATATATAATTTCTGGGAATTTTTTTCCACAATTTTTATCTTCACATTTTCACATGAGATGTCATTCTATATTTTGGAAGTTTGCTTAATTGCCCTGAAATCTTTCACCAATGGGAAAGGAAAAAAACAGGACACACACATCCTCCATCTAAAGCATGAATTTCCATCAGCTGTGCATTCTTTCTCTTGTCAGTCTGGTGGTCTGGCTCCTGGAGCACAGAAATCATACACAAACTGCCTACTTATGAGGTTCTCAACAGTCAAAGTAGGTTTTTCTTTCTTTTTTTTTTTTAAGGACAACATAGTCAGGCTCATAAACCTACTATTCTAGCATACACATGCCAGGGCCGTGGATATGGAAGGAATGATAGAGCAAATTGTTGAAATAGAGAGTTGAAAAAACACAGAGCGTCCTTTTCTTCATCGGGTGTTCACAAGCTTGTCTGTGTCAGCAACTCAGTCTCAAGACAGTCAAAACAGAGCCCTTGGGTTGACCTCATTCCCTCCAATGCTTGCCGCTCTGTCACTCGGGGATCAAGATGTTGGTGGATTTTTCAGAGTTTTATTTCTGAGGGCAGAGAGCAGGGGAGACTGTAAATGCATTGCCACACTGATTAGTTTGGCTTGCTTTCCTTCTTTTTTCAAGTTTCTTGGAAACATGGTGGCCCTCCCTGTATAGATTTTTAAAGATCTTCTGTCTGCACGTCCTTGGAAAATGAAAAACAAACAAACAAACAAAAAAAAAACAAAAAAAAAACCCAAAAAAAAAAAAAAAAAAACAAAAAAAAAAAAAAAGAAAGAAAAATAAAGCAAAAGCAAAAGCAAAGTCTTTGTGGCACGTGGCCAGAGTTGGCTTTAAAAAGCTGCTAATTTTGAACTCCCTTCCCTCCATTAGGGCTATGTAAGAATTATGTATACAAGGCTGAGGCTTTTCTCTGCTTAGAAAACATCTGCATTCAATTAGAAATCTGCCTGAGTGTCGTGTTAATTCTGCAGAACCAAACAAAGTCATTTTTGTTTAAACTCTTTCGGTACTACGAGGATGAGAGGTTACAGGAGAAAAAAAGGGAGAAAAAGAAAAAAAAAAAAGGCAAGCAACAGAACAAAACTGCCATGTTGTCCCTAAAGGGGCCTAGGAGGCAAATAAGAAGTTCCTTCTCCTTAAGAATATAGACCCGGCCATTTTTTCCAGAATTTTCTTCTCCTTCACACCTCTCTTGGGGATTGGAGGTGGGAGGAAACCTACTCTTTCCTCTAAAAATGCAACTTGTTAAGCAATGGTAGTGATGAATCACTAAATTCTACACCTGAAATCAATTTTACCATATATGTTAACTAACTAGAATTTAAATAAAAACTTGAGATAAAAAAACAAAATAAAAATAAAGCCGTGGAACATTCTCCAGATTCCTCCAAAATGAATTTGCCCCAAGAGCTGATATGTTTGGCAAATGAGCAGTAGTATTTTATTTTTAATTTTGTGGAAAGCCAAAAAAATCAAAAACTCTATTTATAGTCCATTGTGTATATTTCATGCCACTTTCACACTTCCTAAATAAGACTGGGGTGCTGACCTCAAGCAGCCTAACAACAATGATCTCTGTTGAGACCCACATCTTGTGGTGAACATGGGCCCCCATACCCACTCTTTGCTCACATCAGTAGCATGGAGTCCACTGGAGTTCGAGTTTATCTCGAACTCTCAACAATGTCTGCAACTCACCATACATTTAGTTTCCGCACAAGTACGTTAGTTCTACACGTTGGGGAAGTTGATGATCCCTAGAGACAGAGACTTCATTCACTCCTTTGAGCTGTTCAAGTTAGAGCTTCCTCTTTCTCAGGAAGGGAAGACAGATGGTGACTTTCCCTATTTTTGCTAAATCCAGTGTTGAGGAATAGGATTCCGCCTTTAATCTGCAGCACCCATGACTGCCCTCAGGCTCTTTTAGGCAGGTAAAAAAATTTAAATCTCTGCTATTGAATCCTTATCAGAATGCAAGCTGTGAAGAAATGTTTGTGGATGGAGGCTTGATGGGCATGCTAAATATTTATTCTTTCATGCATTTTGACTCTATCTTTGGATCAAACCAAGGAACTGGGCATTGAACCAAAATGTTTGGCACCATTTTTATTGGTTTTCACTAAATTGCCCAGTAACTTTATGCCAGTTGTCTGTATTGAAAACACCATAAGAAACAGTCCAATAAAATGTGTCGTTATACTTACTGGAGGATTATTTCTGTTACATTTTCTGATACTTGTTTATGAGAAGCCATGAGAGAAATTTCTCGGATTTTGAGTTTGGGGTATTTTTTCTTGAATTATGGTTTTCTCTGTTGTTTTTATTTTTGAGTCTTAGGAACACTGTGATTCTTGTAACTGATACTAGTTCCCTTTTTGCTTTAACTGCTAAAAGCTTTGAGGCCAAATTTGTGACTTGCCTTTAGTAACTACAGTGGGTCTATTCTAAATATTCACACTTCTATTTATCAAAGGGTTAATTAGAACATGGCGGGAGCACTCCCCCTTACTCTGTCTCTCTCAACTAATTTTTTAAAATCTTTTTTATGTTTATTTTTGCAAACTCTGGCTATTCCTTTGTGAAATAAATCAGGGAATTTATAAGTAAGTCAATAAGTAAATCTAGGTTAAGCCCTGATGTTGAAGTGCAAGACAATTGCACCAAAGCTTCATTTGTTTGCTATGTAATAGTTTTATAAAACTATTTAATTTTTGTATGATGTTTATAACAGACTATTTTTGTTTTATGTCCAAAATGTGAAAGAGAGAATGAGATGAAAAAAGACAATTCTGAAGACGTAAAGAAACTCAAGTACAACATCTGCAATTATGATATAATTGGCAAAGAGGACCTACAAGAATGAGTGAGAAATTAAGGTTACTTGAATTTAAGGGGGGTAAATGATGATAAAAAAATTAAATAATAGTGTTTGAGATGTAAGCCATCGTGAGAACTGTTGTCTATCTCTTTAGAAAATAAAGCCTGTGTAAAAATAAGAGGAATTAAGCTTGAATGCCCGAAATGAACATTAGGAAGATGGTGTTGTGTGCTTAAATATTTTAGTCAAGATCTTCATGCTAGAATTTATCCATTACGTTCCGTGTTATCTCTGTTTGTGGGCATCCTGCTAGTGTTGTTGCCATGTTTGTGAACATGAAGGAATTGAACAACTGAAACACAAAAGAGTTAAAATGTTCACATTATTCCACTCGTTTTCAGATGTTAAAAGACAGGCCCAATCTCTTGACTGTTGGTCCAAACTGGATTTTTTTTCTTTGGTTTTCAGGAAGAAGAAGATGGGGATGGAAACTACAGCCTAAGTAGAAAAAAAAAGAAGAAAGATGGTAAACATTAAATATGCGCTCCATGTTCTTGGGTCTGCTCTATTGTCTTTATATATAGTATAAAATTTATATATTTATGAAGAAAAATGCCAGAGACCACAGAGTTCCCACCATTTTGTCTAATCACAAAGGGCTATTGTATTTCTTACTAAAAATTCCTTCTGACTTCCTACGGTCTGGCAATATTTCATTAAATATTGAAATGATCAGTGAAAACTGGGTATCTAATAATTGTATATATGCCTTTATATTTTTCTTTTTTTATTTATCTATTTTTTAAATATTTTTTTAAAGATTTTATTTATTTATTTCAGAGAGAGTGAGAGAGAACACGAGAGGGGAGAAGGTCAGAGGGAGAAGCAGACTCCCCGTGGAGCTGGGAGCCCGATGCGGGACTCGATCCCGGGATTCCGAGATCATGACCTGAGCTGAAGGCAGTTGCTTAACCAACTGAGCCACCCAGGCGCCCTGCCTTTATATTTTTCAAGGAACACTAATATTCCATCCCAAATCCATAGTAACACAAAACATTTTATAATTCATGCAGAAGGGTAAGAACAGTAGGGGAAAAACAGTTGAGAGGCAAGAGGATATCAAATCTTTCATGTTTTCCTGTGTGGATTTTTCTTTCCTTTTTTTTTTTGGTCGTGAGTTGTTCTAAATTTGTCGTTATTTCCCACGTGAGTACTACCTGGGTAAATTATGGCTCACACTGGCCTCCACTTGAAATGAAAAACAGATTGCATGGCAGACTTCAATTATCCTCCAATATTGTGTGATATATGATCCGTCTGGATGGGAAACTATTGTGTATATTTCATAGTTATGATTTCCAAGGTATCAAACTCCTCATTATCTTCCCGTGCTAGCCGGCTATAAATGCCAGAGCACTCTAGCTACCAGTATGCGCTTTCTGAAACTTATAGTCCTATGCTCTGTGTCTGTTTAGCATTTTATGCTGCTGTATAATATAGAAATGTCATAATACTTTATCAAAACCCCAACTAGGCTATTGACAGTATAGGTTTCATTTAATTCCTGGATGCAGCATTCTTTGGTATTTCCTGTATAAAATAATAAACACCAAATGCAGTGCTTAAAATGAATATTTAAAAAATCAATTAGGCTTGAAATTTAATTTTATCTAATTGGCTTGCTATATTCTAACAAAACTGGATGACATTAAAGTTTCACCTACCCTATATAATTTCCTATTTTTGCCAATCATAAAAATAGATTTTTTTTCTCTTTTAACTTCCTTTGTTATGATCTTTTAATTTACTAAGTTTACTTAACCCTTTCTTATATTGGTTGAAGAAAGTATGTATCATCTTCCCAGGGTAGTAATCACATGTACAATATAATTTTACATCAGCCACTCCGTTCATGCTTCATTTCTACTGTGAATCTCCAAGGCAATTAAAGCTCTTGAAGAAGACTTTGGTGCAGATGGCAAGAACGGATTGTGTGTATACACACACACACACACACACACACACATACACACACACACACACACACACACACATTCCTGGAATTGGCTGAGCTAGAAGATATGTACACCATCTCTTCTGCTCCCCTAGAACCTTCTGGAATTAGGCATCTCATCTTTGGCTCATCGTCGGACAGAAAGGAGCCATCAGTATGGCTCACACCACAGCGAATATTACCAATGCCTCCAAGAACAAGTACGTCTCAACAAAAAATATGAAAGCAACCACAGCATGTGGCTTATCAGCAGAATCCAGGAAGGAAATACATTTTATTCATACAGTTAGTACATCTGCTTGAAAAAATAAATCCATGGAAGGAGACGAATACCCATAGAGAAACCCCCAAAAGAGTGTGAAGCTCATGTGTGTTTCTTATTAGCTAACATTTCTGATTTGTTATACTGACATAGCTGTGTTTCCTCAGCCAGCTGGGTTTATCAAATTTTTCTCAAAACTAAAAAAAGAAAAATAAAAAAGACAAAAACTGTATTTACTAAGACCATTTTATTATGGTTATTTTACCATCATACCAAATAATTACTTTGCTGGTGTTTCATCCCTTTTTATTTCTTTCTAGTAGTAATATTACCATAAACTTATATCCAGGAATCACAAGGTAATGAAAATTCAAACATGATGAGCCTGATCAATTATCAAATATTGCAAACTACAGTAAACATATTCATGACAGGTAAGAAACACATCTACCTGTCCATCCTACTGTGTAAACATGGTGAACCCTTGGAATTCTCCTTCTGACCATAGAAAAGAAGTTTGAAAATGGTCATTACCCAAGGATCTTTTTGAAATCCTGAGACTCAAATCAGGGCTGAAAACTCTTTCCACCAATTCTGTATTATTGTCTAAGACATTTCAGCCAGTTACTTGCTTGACATGGAGAAACACAGGTCACCGTGTTTTCCTCAGAATGCAATTTCTGTGAAGAGCCAGACAAACTAAATGAGTTTATGGAACTTAAACGATAGCCTTAAAGTATGCTGGCTGTCCAAGCCTCTGATGGTCTGACTGGGCGAAACACTTTGAGAAACAAAATCTATACACCCTGCCCCTCACAAAGATTTTGCCCCAACCAGCGTCACTAATGATCACAGGAGCCCATGCTTCTGGTCTGTTTAATTAAGGAAAACTCTTATTTAGGTGTACAGGTTCGGTTGAAATTCTGCAATTGAAAATTATAGATAAAGTGGAAAGAACTGTACAGAGACAGTATAAGAAAACCATTTTCTCTCCATTGACTTCATGTAGCTATCTTTGGACTAACTGGGAATGTCTCAGTTTTAGCCACGTATCTGATCCACGTTCAGATTAATCCTGTTGCTATGATTTATGATGCCCTCGGTTTCCTACTTACTGCTAGCTCAAACTAATAAGCTCTCTCTGGACCAGTGCCATGACACGAGGTCATGCCCAGTTAATCACACCATTGTGTTTCCATACATTTTGCCCACTGAATTATCTACAATGATAATTGATTAAAAACACATCCAGTATGATGTCATTTTTTTAAAAGGAGCAATTCAATTTTTCAAAAACTTGTTTTAGGTTTGTACAAAACTCTTTTGGAACATCTTAAATCATTTTATTAAACACATGTTGCATTCATAAAAAAATAAATATTTAGAATCTGCATTAATCACCATTAAATTTCTTGTTAGTCTCCACTTGTAAAGTTACAGCTCTTTGAGTTCTAGATATCAGCAAGAACTAGACTATATCATAACATAAAGAGAGAGGGAAGTATATGGACAGTTTTATTTTCTACAGTATTTCACACCACATAAATCTATTCTTCATAATCTACACTTTATTAAGATTAACTCTTTTTTTCATAAATCATATTAAAATGCTCAAGATAACAACATTACAACGTAAGACATTATATGTACTACTGATTTTTCAGTGTCGGGACTAATTCCTATTAAATCTCTCCATATGCAGCATAAAGAGTGTATCCTCCCCACCCCCTTAAGAGGATGCCTTATCTTATTTTGCAATTTCCATTATATTCAGCGGTTCTAAGAAGGAGAAAGTCAATTTTGGACACATCTTTTCCAAGTAATCCAGACCATACCCAATGCTGTAGATGTATAAAAGACGTTTGAGATAGTGCCAAAATATTAAACCAGGTAACAAAAGGTTTTGTATCAATTTCTGATTTTCTACATCCTGACCTTAGTTTTTGTATCTATGGTTCTTAGAGTAAATATAACCTCTGTGTACTGACAACTCCAAATATATTACATTATGAAGATAATTATGAAGTTTAGCCACTGGCTGCCAGAAACGATCAGATCCAAGAATATTGTGGGGTTAGTTTAACTACATTTATATTGTTTACATGGCACATAATTAAAAGAACAAAGAGAATAACTCCATAGTCTATTGGCTTAGGGGTCTGCAGGAGTGCCTTGAGCAAATGGTTTTTAAATCAAAGTGAAGAAATTCTTTTTGGAAAGGAGATTGAGTATGGGGAAGATGTGAGAGAAATTAAAAAGAGCAAATACAGAAGTAGGTCAATGCAGGCAGTACTGGGAAAATTCCACTAGTAATGCAATGTTGGCTCCACTGTTGGCCATCATTTTTCCAAAAATTTTTTGCCTTATGTCCATATTCCCATTCACCATTGCTTATTTTTATAAAAACTATTATCTCTGGGTAAGCCAGCAACCGTAGGCACACTTTGATCACCAGTATCAATGTCTACTTTCCCTTATTTGGCTTTGTTTTATCTGCAAAGTAACCATAAGGGATTGATGATAAAAAGCTACCCTATGTTAATGGCACTGTGCACTCTACGTTGCCATTTCTTTTTCTTTTTCTTTTCAAAGATCAATTTGTTTTACAGAGTCAGAGAGAGACAGCACAAGCAGGAGGGGTAGAGGGAGAAAGAGAGAATCTCAAGCAGACTCTGTACTGAGCTCAGAGCCTGAGGTGGGGCTAGATCTCATGACCCTGAGAACACGACCTGAACCAAAGAGTTGGCTGCTTGACCCACTACACCAGCCAAACATCCCTCCATTGCCATTTCTGTAGCAAATGCATTTCATATTGCAAAGTCATTTAACTTGAAGCTCATAATATATAGCCACATGTACTGTCATCTGATTGCTATCCTCTTTCTACTGAGTTTTTGGTTAGACCGTCATACTCACAAGGGACTGGACAAATGTACCTTCAGGTTTCTACTCTTCTCACTGGATCTACAGTAACTCTTCAAATCTCAATTTACTGTTTGGATCATTCAGTCAGAACACTAGTTATTTCATCCCTGAGATGAATTACCTACCTGAGGCTTCAGTTTTAGTAAACCTGAGTTCTAAGGTAATCTTTTCTGTTAATTCTATGGATTACTTGGGATTTGGAGGCCTTAGTTATTTCCTGATTAACCAAGAGAACAGCTTGGGTTGGATGATAGCTGAAGTCCAGTCAATTTAAAATTGTAATACTAGGGGCGCCTGGGTGGTTCAGCGAGTTAAGCCTCTACCTTCGGCTCAGGTCATGGTCTCAGGGTCGTGGGATCGAGCCCCGCATCGGGCTCTCTGCTCAGCAAGGAGCCTGCTTCCTTCTCTCCCTCTCTCTCTGCCTGACTCTCTGCCTACTTCTGATCTCTCTCTGTCAAATAAATAAATAAATCTTTAAAAAAAATTGTAATACTAACTTTCTTTGCCAAAATTTTCCTTCCTCCTTTTATCACCATTTTGTCACATGACCCTATCAATCAGGCCCATCTCCGCCGATGTGGAAAACAACATTGTCTTTTCCCTTGTCTACAGCCAATCCAGGATTAACTGGGTTGCATTTAGTTTCATAGTGTACTAATATCTGTTCCCAAAATATTATGATCCACTCTCTCATACCGGGTTCAAATTTAAAGGGTTGGTCCCTGTCTTATGTCCCTGTCTAGCTCTGAGGAACACACTAATCCACACTGACCAACTGACCCACTCTACATCCACCAGCAGCCCACTCACTACAGAGTCCAACTTCGAATAAGAGTCAGAGGTATGTCTGCATAACTTCTGACGGTCAAGGCTGCCCCAGCATCTCACATCTAAATGTCATTCTTGAATCCAACTTCCAGAGTGTAGTTAAAGTGACAGCTTCTTCCTCCCAAACCTTGATGAATACAACCAATGGTGAATATTCAAATTATTCCTTAGGTTTTGTTATGCAATTCCAGAATGTTAAACAAACAGGGCTCATAGATCACCCTTTCATGAATCTTGTCCACCTCTGGAGGAATCTCTAAGCTTTATCTCACTGGTCAATGGCACATCACCGCAGGCAGAAACTGTCATCCAGTGTAAAGGTGAATAATTTTTTTCTTTATTAAAGCATCATTTTAAGTTCAACAAGTCATCTGTTTTGAAGCTTCCTTTAGACTGTTTGAGGGTCCAGCACAGAATGAGCATGAGGATGGCTAGGAGTCCACTGATAAGGACTCGGGCCAGATTCTGCAGAGTAAGTTGAGTCAGCAGAACATCCCAGTCTCTGAGACTTTCTTTCTTTACCATTAAACATCTTGCTCAAACCAAAGAATTTTCACCAGTCATTGGCATAGTTCTTTCTGCCAGTTTCTCAAGTTTCTGTTAGCAATTAGCTTGTATCAGTGGTTCCAAAGCCTGTTTATTTGAAAATCCCGCAGCAATTTCCAAGTCCCCGGGGATCCAGTTTCACTTGTGGAACTAAAAACTTCGAATTAATGCAAACTTGGCCGCCATCACTCTTCTCCACACTTCCAGAAGTGACTCTAACTTCTTAAGAAACAGGGGTTCCATAGAGGTTGGGTTAAATACTCCCAGGCAGCAAATGCAGAAAAGAATTTTTAAAGATTTCTTTTAACTGGAGAACACATATACAGACTCACAGAATCCATTCTTTCTCTCGAATATAGAGCCCAACAGCACATCCCTTCTTGTCCTACCAATTTAACCTCAGTGTAAACGCCACTATATCTTTTTGTTTTTTTCTCATGTGTGTGTGTCTGTGTGTATGTGTGTCTTTTAATGTGTGTGTTTGGGGACCGGTTTATGTGTGTATGTATGTGTGTACCTGCACGTGTTTTAGTTTGTTTCTGTTTTTTAAGAACTCTCATGCCTCAAGAAGCTTGCCAACCCCACTTACTCCCTTTTCTTTACAGTATTCCCCCCCACCAAAATCTAAAAGTCTGATAAAAATAAACTCTTTTCTCAAACCTAGTGTAATAATTTGAATTGGAGGTAAAACTGAGAACCTTAAATTTACCAACCCAGAGGGTAGGCCTCATTATTTACCCAAATATACCTGGGCTTCGTGGTTGCTAAGTGGATTTGCTCTCAAAGGAGTATAGCCTGGAAAATAAAAATGAAAAAAAATCATCAAATTTTTACATTGAATCACAAGGACATACTAAAGTCTTAGTAGAAATACATACATGCAGTGCTAATGCACAGGATGATATATCTCTCCATCGCTGTCTCCCCCAAAAAATATTCACCTGAAATTCTGAAATTCTCTTACCTACAATGAAATCCTGATACAGAGGATTTTTACCGACAGTCAGTACAGGCATCTTCTTTCTCCTTTCTCTCTCAGCTCTTATTAAATTTGTTCTAATGCATATTAACCTGGCCTCTATTACTTATCTTTTTTCCTTATTGACTAGAATATTACAAATAAATTTACTTTATCTTGACATACCAGAAAAGGATCATTCCATTATAGAATCGTTGAAAATTCCAAAATCTCACCTATATTTCATCATCTTAAAAGTGCCAAATTTGGGAGCTCCTGGGGGGCTCAGTTGATTAAGTGTCCGACTTCTGATTTCAGCTCAGGTCATGATCTCAGTGTTGTGAGACAGAGCCTCATGTTGTGCTCTGTGCTCAGCAGGGAGTCTGCCTGAGATTCTCTCTCTCCCTCTCCATCTGCCCACCCCTTGCTCACAAGCACATGTTCTCTTTATCTTCCTCTCCCTAAAAAAAAAGTGCCAAATTTTGACATTTAAAACAGTCTGGGTGTAATCTATCCTGAGGTGCAATTTCTTTCCACCCGTGAACCTAGAAACTAAAGATATATTATCTTTTGCCAAAATACAAAGGTAGAAAATGCATAGGTTAACTGCTATAGATATCCTTATTCAAAATGAGAGAAAATGGGACAAAACAAACATAAGACTCACTAGACCAGTCCCACGCAATTTCAAAATCTAGTCAACCAGCCTTCATTGGGTTTCAAGTCCAAGGAACAACACCATGTGGCCCAGCTCCACCTGTGGAGTAGCTCTTACTTTTTCATGAAAATCAATGAACACGTTACACTAGATCAGTAGAATAAGAAACAAAGCACAGATGATTATTTCAGTGGGAGCAGGACAAATAATTTGACCAAAATCTAGCACTGTTTCATGATTAAAAATACTTAAAAAACAACTAGAAATAGAAGGAAACGTCCTCAATTAAAAAAACTATCTCTGGGAAAACTATAGCTAAGATCATAGTTACTAAGGGAAGAATGAACACTGTCTGCCTAAGATCAGGAGCAAGCCAAGCTGTCCATTCTTGCCACTTCTCAAAGGCCAGAGCAATCACACAAGAAAAAGAATAAAAGCTGTTCTGATTGGGAAAAAGAAATGAGTATCTTTATTTGCAGATCTTGTCTTCTTGTACATAGAAGTCTTAAGGAATCCACTGAAAAAATGATTAGAACTGATTAATGTATTCAGCAAGGTTTCTGGATATAAGGTCAGTGTACAAAAATCAATTGCATTTCCATACACTAACAATGAATAATCTGAAAATGAAATTAAGAAAACAATTGCATTTATAATAGCACTAAAATGAATATAATACTAAGAAATAAATTTTACTAAGGCAGTGCAAGGCTTGTACACTAAGAACTATTGAACATTATTGAAAACAAAGATGATATAAATTATTGGAAATACATCCCATGCTCAGATTGAAAGAATTGATATACAGATCCAGTATCATCCCTACTAAAATCCCAGCTAGTTTTTGTTTTGTTTCGCTTATTTGTTCAATAAATTGACAAACTAATCCTCAAATTCATATGGAAAATCAGGAATCCGAAATAGCTGAACTATCTTGGTTTGGAGGATTCACATTTTTTTGTTTGTTTGTTTTAGAATTTACTGTATAGCTACAGTAATCAAGACAGTGTTGTACCGACAGCATAGTAGTGAATAAAATTGAGCTGGAAATAAAACCGTACATTAATCATTAGTTCACTTTGGGCAAGAGTGCCAAACAATACGAGGGAGAAAAGTCTTTTCAACAAATTGTGCCGGGACTCCTGTATATCCACATGCAAAAGAATGAAATTGAACTCTTAATTCACACTATACACATAAATTAAATAATATTATGCCATAACCTCAAATTACAGAGATAAAACTATATAATTCTTGGCAGGAAATAGAAAAATAAATTTTCACAACTTTGGACTAGGATCATTAGACATTAAGAGAGCACATCAAAAGTACTGTTGGAGGATATGATAAATAAGATGTGACCGCCAATTGAGTGGCGAGCTGGACCCAGACACGTGGAGGCTCCTCACCCTCTCCCCTGTCCTTGGATCATGGGTTCCATTCGCCTTTCCTGCTCCCAGAGGCTGCTCTAGAGACATAACCTTGAGAGAGTGACCTTGAGAGAGTGACCTGGTGTTGAAAACACCCATATGGTCTATGGGACTGAGCCCCCTTAGGGCCTCTTTATGAACTTTTAAGATGTAGTGGGCAGATGCAGTGATCCATTCATCTTGCTGTGGCCCAAGACAAGCCTCTTATGTAAGTTCGTTTTGCTTTATTAAAGCCACCACCTACCGACCCGGGGTGGCCTGCCTCTGTCTTTGGGTTCTCTCTGCACTCTTCTCATGGGGGCCAGTGTTAGATTACTTCTGAGAAGTTTCCAGGAAGGTTACAAGCCAACAAGTACATGATTAAAAAAAAAAAAAAAAAGGTAAATCACACTTAGTCTAAATGAAATCTTCTGTATGTCAAAGAACACAATCAAGAAAGTGAAAAGGAAGCACATAGAATGGGAGAGAATATTGGCAAATCATATATCTTACACCGGACTTGTATGTAAAATGTATGAAGCATTCTTAAAATGCAACAGTAAGGGCATCTGGGTGGCCCATTCGGTTAAGCGTCTGCCTTAGGCTCATGTCGTGATCTTAGGGTTCTGGGATTAAGTCCTGCATCAGGCTTCCTGCTCAGCGGGGAGTCTGCTTGTTCCTCTCTCTCTGCCTCTGCCTTGCTCGTGCTCTGTCTCTCTCAAATAGTCAAACAAATAAATAAATAAAATCTTTTTAAAAATCCTGCAACAATAAAAATACAACCCAATTTTGAAAAGGACAAAGGACTTGATTAGAGACATTTTAAAAACATGTAAGTGGTCAAGAAATACATTTAAAAAAATTTTGTAGTCATTAAATACAAATCAAAACCACATGAGATACATCTTCATACCTATGAGGATGGCTAAAGTTTAAGAAAATACAGATAATAACAAGTGTTTACAAGGCTGTGGAGAAAGTGGAACACTTGTGTACAGCCAGCGGGACTATGAAATGGAATAGCTCTTTGGAAAAATGGCTTAGTGTTTCCTCAAAATGTTAAACATAGAGATACCACAAGACCTAGCAATTTCCACTGTAAATATTTACACAAGAGAATTAAAAAACATATGTTCAAATAAAAACTTGAGCATGAATGTCCATGGCAGCAAAGATTAGAAATAACCAAATGTCCATCAGCTGGAGAATGGATAAGTAAACTGATAAATTCATCCAATGGAATGTTATTCAGCTATAATAATGAAGCAATGATACCTTCAATGGCATGGATGTTCCCTATAAATGCCATGCTAAGGTTAAAGACCACATATAAAGACCATGTATTGTACGATTTTATGTTTATGAAATGTCCAGAATAGGCATATCCCATAGAGAAGAAAAGAAAGTTAGTGTTTGCCATGGTCTGAGGGTAGGAGGAAACAGACGAGAGATTCTGTTTGGGGTGATTAAAATGTCCAACAAATTATGTAGCAGTGTTATAAAACTCTATACTAAAAAGTACAGAATGTACACTTCGGAAGGACGGGTTTTAGGGTATGTGAATTATGTCTCAAGGAAGGAATTTTTTTAAAAACTCAATCTTCAAAAGGATGTTATGCCCGGGTATGATGATTTCTGTAATTGTTGTGTGCATTGGGTATTGGGTATCTTGGTTTTGCTCTCCCATCTGCTCCCCCATCACCACCACAACACTCCCCCCCACTTTCTACTGCTTTGTGCTCCAGGATGCTGAATTCCGTGGACACATTAACTGACTTCTTGCCTTCTGGCTTTCTGTTGAGTGAATCAGTGGAAACCCTTGACAGGGGATGGCAGAAAAGAGAGTAAGGTCAGGGAGTTATCCTAGTTCACCCTGCTGAGCCTCATGTTTGCTCAGTCTTTCCACCAATGGCCACAGCCTGCCAGAGGATCTCTTTCTAGACCCATTTTCTGGGTTCCTGGTTTGCTGTTTGCAAAACTGTTTGCTCTCATTACCTTCAGGCTTATGATGGGGTAAAATTTCCTTAGGCTACTTGCTCCGGAATACTGAACCTATCTGGGGGATGTCCCAACACCTGCCCATGCATTTTAAACAACACCTTATTAAACGACCCCATTCCACCTCTCACCTACCAATCCCTTGTTGATTTACTGTGTTTGGTTTTAAGCTGTTTTCATCTTGTTATATGCTTTAGTTTCAGTCTCTTTGCCTTTTCATTTTCTCCTGTTTTAGTAGAGGATCTATTTCAGCTTTGTTTTCAGCAGGGACTTTCAAGGTAAGCGTTCTATTTTTAGCTGCATTTCAGATTAACTTAATGTCTTAACACCTTATTTCATAATATATTAAACTATCAATTGTAGAACAAAATAATTTTTGATCCCTCTTTTTTCAAGGTAAAGGATTTGGCCCTTTTACTCACCTCTCTCCCTTTCTCTGTTTTAGTTCATTTGCTTTGAGTTTGTGAAGTCTTTCCTCATTTTAAAAACACTTCATGTGTTTATTTATCTTATACGGGGTGTCACGGTCATTTATTATTGTTTCTTTAAACTCTTTGTTGCGCCTCGTAATGATGTAATAGCAACAATCAAATGTCAAGAAGAGCTAGGTCATTCCCATCAGGGGTCAAAGGGAAGGAAGGCATGCTTAATTTACCTTGGTTAAAATAATTTTTGATTGTCTTAATAAGCATAGTAAATCAAGAAAGAGGAAACAAGCTGACACCACTAGACAGCTGGACCTTTTGGAGATTTCTGAGATGGGCAGATCTGGTAGACAGTCATCTGAAGCCAAGTGATTCAAATAGAAACTTCAGTTACTGTGCCATACTATATTTCCAGGAGCAAGGGTCCATTTCTTTCCTACACTGCAATGTAGTCACTCAGCTATTGCATATTTTATAATTTACTTCTTTTTTTGGTAATTTTATTTTATTTTTTTCAGTTTTACAAGATTCATTGTTTATGCACCACACCCAGTGCTCCATGCAATATGTGCCCTCCTTAATTTACTTCTTAAACTTCGTTCCATGAGCACCATTGACTTTAGTCAGTTTGGCCTTCCGCCGCCATTACAAACACAGCGTCAAACTGGAGACAAGGACAGGATTCAGCTAAAGCCCAGAATCTCTGAAGCATAACTATCTACAGACTTGAAGGCCAACATTTTTCTTCACAGCAACCTTTCCACGAAGTTGCCTTTTTAGCCTAAAAATTTAAATGATGACTTATTTTCTGTTCCTGCTTTGGTTTTATTTTTGCCATTTGTGATATTTCTGGAGACATTCATTTTGGATCGCTGTTCACATTTTGTATGATTATTTAATTTCTGAGCAATCGTCTTATCTCTCCAAATTCATTGAAGCTTTTTGAGACCACAGACCTTTTCATTTATATTTTATATACATCACACACCTAACAGCTCAATGCTGGAGACAGAGAGATGTTCAATAAATATTTCTTAATTTGATTTATTAGAGCTCTTACTAGTTCTGTCTGCTTAGTCTGGTAGTGCATTCCCTTCTGTTGGTATAAAGCAGACTGCACTTGGTATACTTTGAAAAGCAGTCCAGAATTAATAATCTCTGAGAAACCCGATATGCTTTTAAACTTCCCAGATCTCTTGTTAGAAAACTCAAGAGACTCCAAGCATTGACTTTTCATAATCTGTTACCTCATTTGGTGTATATTCATATCTATAGCAACATCATGAGGTGAACAAGGGCTCCACAAATCTTTGGATTTGTTTAAAATTGGCATTTAATATGTATATTTTTTCTTTTTAAAAGCATTTGGGGAGAGTTCAGCTGCCAGGTCCCTCAAGCGAAATGGTTTTCTTGACACTGCTTCTGTGTTGTCTCAAGGCCATATATCTGGCCCTGTAACTTGAACACAGGAAAAGGAGGGGGAGGGAGAGAGACCTTCTGTTCATTCCCTGTGGCAATCCATTGGGATTCTAAATACTTGAATATTTTCAATTCATTAGGAGGCTTGGAGCCGTTATGGAAGAAAACAAAATATAGAAATTTTAAAATAGTAAGTCAACCCCATATAAATCATGATGATGTTCCCAAGGACAGAGATTTAAATCACATTCTCCCCTTGATAAAGCTTTAATTGTATAAATACCTCTGTGAAATCATTTCAACTGTTCTTGCCCCCAATCTAAGGGTACACCATAGTTCATACAAAATCACTGAAGAGTATTTCTTTATCTCGGTATGTTTGAATATCCAGATGTTTGGCAGGAAGTAAAACAAACATTCAGATGATTGACTAGAATTTTAAATGTTTCTTCCAAGTCCTGACACAGAAGGAAAGAATGCAATTTGTTTACCAGATAGATCCATGTTTAATAATCCTATGTTAAGCAAAGAATCATCTTCATGAAGAAAAATAACTTAGAACTTTGTTTCAGATATTATTCTTAAAGGTACTGAAATGCAGAGATGCTGCTCTCCTCCTGCCCCAGCAGGCTTCTGACATGTAGATGGGTGAAGAGGTGTTTCTTCTGTAATTGCCACATGTGTCCTCATGCTGAAGTCACATCCTGTAGAAGCCATGTTGACAGGTGTAATAGGAATGTGCCTGGACCCCCAGAGACAAGAAGACCAAATGTATATAAATTCTAAATAGTAGCGTAGGGGAGGAAAATTTTTTCTCTACTCTTCCAGATTCTTTTGGCTGGTTTATTAAATAACAATTAATTAACATCCAAGGCAGATAAACATAAGAAAAACAAATTTAATTTCATACCTATGGGAGCCAGAAAGATAGGTTCAAGGGCAAAGTTGGGCAGTTGAGGCCTCTACATCATCCTGAGCTAAGGAAGAGGATAGGAGTCTGGGGCTTCAAAGGAAAGGAGGACAATTCACAGGAAGATGGGAAAAGCAAATGTTTGGTGAACAAACACTTGCCATGCTAATGGGAGAGAGCAGGACACAGAGAAGGCTTTGAACTTACAGACCCTGCCCAGCTCCCCCTAGCTGACCACGCCTGGCCCAGACTCTCTGCAGTTGTCTCTGATGATAGCTCTCTTCCTGGGCCAAACCCTCTAACTAAATTCTTAGGGACACTTAAGGGGGAGGTTAAAATCTCTTCCTAAGTCTTTGGGCCTCCACTGTCTGCAGTTCAAAATAACCCACATGACAAAGTGGCACATTCTGGGGTGGCATACTCTCATCCCCATCAGTAGCAATCTCTGAGGTCATTTTGCTAGAAGTCCTAAATAATTGGATGATTAATGGCCATAGTAATCCTAGGAACCACAAAAGTCCATTTAAAAGACATTTTTGTTTGGAAAGAATTCTTCATTTTCATGAGCATTAAATTTCTTACTACTTTTTATATGTTGTCTAGCCCACTTTTACAATAATTGGGAGTATTAATTGACGGCACTGATAGGACTGTCATAAAATCTAATGACGACTGACATTCAGGACTGAATGTTATTTGTATTGTGAACTTTCTCTGGTTTGCCACGGTTCCTTCTCCCCCTCAAGCTGTAATTTTCCAGTGACCTTTGCCCAGACTGACCTATTGTTCACAGCTGTCACCAAAAAAGCCCTTGTTCAGTTTATTTAGGGAATGATGGCAGGTAACTGTGAAATAACAAAAGAATGAATACCATTGATCAGGGTGGATTTTTTTTCTACTGTTTTCAGCCACATGATAAAAACAGGATGCTTCATTCTTGGGGACCAGTGGCTGGCATAACTTATCAAAGCTGCCTTTTCCCCTTCCTCTGACTTTCCCCTTTGTTTCCTTGAGGGATGTAGAAATGACATCAAACTGTTCAAAATAGCTCTGACCTATTATGGATGACCAAAGAGATATTTGCTTTATTTTGGAGAAGAAATAATAGCTCTAACCTTTTGTTTTGTACAGAAAACAGACAAACAGGATATATTTTTTTCACCATCTCCAGGTTTTATCTCATCCTTTCCTGCTCTTTTGAAACAAAAGAAGTCAATTTTAAAAAGCAAAGAAGAATAAATAAATTTTAGAAAGAGAAGCTGCATTACAATTTCCCCCTAGAAAAATTCCAGTGACATTTTACCCACCATGACTATAGACCTTGTTATCCTAATAAATAAGTGAATCTATATCATAACTACTTTAGGGACACAAGAAAAGAGAATGGAAATATCTCACATTTGCAAACCAAGTGGATTTATTAAAAAAAATAAATGATAATATTTAACAGTGAGTTCAATTTGTACCAGGTAGTGTCCTCATTTTGCCTCTTTGAAGATGCTCTTTCCAAGTTTCTCAGGCGGTAAGGTCAAGATCCTTATATCAAGATCATCTCCCGGTAGCTCTAACCCTGTAATTCAGCAGAACCAGTTTGGAGATACACTGCCTGACTTGAAACCTTCCTAAATTACATCATCAAAACAAGATGAGCTGTCCCAGAAAAGGCATCAAATCATTTATAGGACAGCAAACCCTTGATCCCACCTAAGAAGCCCATCCTAAGTAAACCCCAATCATCCCTCTGGCTCCCCTGACAAGGAGAGTCTCAGATTTTATGCATGTGGGTTTAATTTCAACATTTTCCTTTAGAGTAGTGCTGCCCAATTGAAATCTCTATAATGATGTAAAAAATAATTGTTAATATTTGCACTGTTCAACACAGTAGTCCCTAGCCCAATTATTACTACTGGACACTTAAAATATGGCTAGTGTGTGTAAGAACTAGAATTTTTAATTTTCTATAGTTCATTACCTTTAATGTACATATCTACAGGTGGCTGGTGACTATTATAGTGGGTAATGTGACTTTGTAACTGCCTAGAATATACTTCTTGGTGCTGAATTCCTTAATATATATTTAAGGAACAATATTTCTGATCCTTTATGCTGTTAAATGAAAAACATATTAACAAGCACCTCAAGCTGGGATAAGAATATTAAATAGCTTTTGCTAATGCTCCACGAAAATCCTGTAAACATTGAAAATGGAAGTTCCAGAGGCCATCTGTAGATCTATCATTTTGTAATCCAATTGTTTCAGTTTTACCTAAGTATAAACCATATGCAATGTTATAATAAGATATTGGCAGATCTAATAATGTTTCAAAGAGTAATTTTCCTAAGTTCTCAGAAACTCATCAACAAACACACTTATCCCTACATAAACAAGGGTAGATCGGAAAATTTGCTAGTGTTATTGATATGATGTTTCATTGACTGTGTCATGTAAACACATTTTAAAGATGGTGCCAGTTTGAGATTGGTAAGAACTATTTTTGAATAAAGAGCACAGTGGAAGATTTGGAACCTCCCCTCGCACACGTAAAAGGTATAAATGAATTTGGAGCTAGGGAAAGGAGACCATATTGGAGGACATTTTCTAGAGGAGAGTGGTGTTTCTTTCCTAACCCAAAGGAGGGAAATGAAGATGTCCCTTATTTTAGGAAAATGAGGCTTTAAAGAAACCACCAAAATGAGCCCTGCCTCCACAGCACCTCCCTTTCCAAAAGGAAATTACAGAGGATTGGTGACCAAGTCAACTTAGAGTTGGGGGAAGAGTTGGCAGATAAAAGGCAAAGGTTTGTGGAGTAACTCCACCCCCAGAGACTCCAAAGTGAAGGACGAATCCATGTTTCCCCTAGATAAACCCATGAGTCCAAAAGGGCCATCTGTCAGATGGACATCATAAGTGCCATTGGGGTCCTACAGTATTTGCCATACTGGAGGGAACTAGATTTGTAAGTTCCTTAGATGGGGGAAAGTGAAAGGACCTCAGTGCAGGAGATGCACTGAGGTCTCCAAAGAACTCACACATCTCAGGAGGAAATAAATTTTAAACTCCTGCCAATCCCTTAGATTGCTGATACTAGCTCAGGGGACAGTTTTTGTTAATTGAACAGCTTTCCTCTCAGTGTGCCTTGTGTCCCTGCCCCAGAGGGTCAGACACAGCAGGAACCAGCTGGAGGAGGGGAAGGTCAGGGAGCAGAGAAAGGAAGGAAGCTGCCTCTAGTTCTTTCCCTCCAGGCCATCTTTCCCACCTGTAGAGGCCTGAGAGGAGGGGGGGTGGGGG
>ML107075.1:136609-156285 GCA_003697995.1 Taxidea taxus jeffersonii | reverse complement strand
TTTATTCCATAGGCAGTGAGAAGTCATTAATTTTAAGGAGAGAAGTAGCAAAGTTGATTTTTTATTTTGAGTTTGATGTATTTGGAAATTTGGAGAATGGGATTGAGATGGAGTTAGACTGGAGGCATAGAGACCAGAAAAGCCTCTTTGGAAGAGTCAGGTGATAGTTGGTAAGGACTCTGATTAAGGGTAGTTGGATGGTGACGGTAGAAATTAAGAAGAGGATATTGACTTGTGAAATAAGGGGAGATAAGACCTTTTGGGACTGGGGGCTTGACTTTTTACAGTATGAACTGCTGGGCTTTTGGACTCTTAGCCCTTTTGTTTGGCTGTTCAGCACATGATTTTGCTCTGATCACTTGATTTGGATTGTAAGTCTTGTTTGGTTTGGTGAAGGAAAATAAAAACAAGAAAAAAAAGCCAGAGACATCACTTTGGCAACTACAACTTCGAAGAAAATTGTTGGAAATTTAAGTTGGAATTCTATTTATTTCTGTAGAATGTTTATATATCTCAGTGTGTTAGTCATGTTTAATACTAAAAAAGCAATTTAAAATAGCAGTGTTTAGGTGCTTGGGTGGCTCAGTCGTTGGGCGTCTGCCTTTGGCTCAGATCATGATCCCAGGGTCCTGGGATTGAGTCCCACATTGGGCTTTGGGCTCCGCGGGAAGCCTTCTTCTCCCTCTCCCCCTACCCTTCTTTTTTTTTTTTAATTTTATTTATTTATCAGAGAGAAAATACGTGCACACACAAGCAGGCAGAGTAGCAGGCAGAGAGAGAGAGAGAAGCAGGCTCCCCGCCGAGCAAGGAGCCTGATGCGGGACTCGATCCCAGAACCCTGGGATCACAGCCTGAGCCGAAGGCATCGGCTTAGCTGACTGAGCCACCTAGGCGTCCCTCCCCCTACCCTTCTTGTTTTCCCTCTCTCACTGTGTCTTTCTCTGTCAAATAAGTAAATAAAAACTTAAAAAAAATAATTAGCAATGTTCCTATTTTAATAGTCCTTGCCTATAAATAGACTTTTTAGATTGGTTGTAGATTCTGTTACCAGCTAGGTTTAAATAGTTTGTGAAATTTTTCACATAAATACATAAACAAATGTGAAGTAATTTGGAGCTTAACTTGATGCGCTATTTAATTGTTGATCTAGGTCACTGTTTCAAAGCTTGTCTTGAAAGCAGACTCTTCCTAATGAAAAAACTTTATTCCTTATTTTGAATGGCAGTTCTTGATCATTTAACATCCACACATACTCTAGGGGCAGAAAAGACCCCTTTCAATAACAGTTGTATAGGGGCACCTGGGTGGCTCAGTAGGTTAAAGCCTCTCCCTTCAGCTTGGGTCGTGATCCCAGGGTCCTGGGATCGAGCCCCACATTGGGCTCTCTGCTCAGCGGGGAGCCTGCTTCCTCCTCTCTCTGCCTACTTTTCTGTCAAATAAATAAATAAAAAAAATTAAAAAAAAATAACAGATATGGAGGATAGATTTTTTTTGGTGGGGGGGAAGTTGTGTAATTTGAAGGAGGGAAAAAATGATCAGATCATTTCCCAAGAGTGAGGGAAGAGACAACTTGAACCTGTCATGCGGTGTTTGAAAACGCTTAGGCTCTGTCACAGGTGCGATCTTTCTGTTCCAGGATTTTGTTATTTCTCAGTGCTACCAGGGGACTAATTATGAGAGTGGAGGTTTTTCATCATGAGATTCTTATCTAAAAAACCTGCTTTAAAAAACCTCATTACTTGTGCTTGCTTCGGTAGCACATATACTAAAAGACCTCATTACTTTATAATTTAAAAAAGGCATTTAATCTCTTGAATAAAATGTTTGATTTTATGATGGAAAATGACTTTTTGTTTTTCATAACACTTTTTTTAACCCCTAAAAATGGTTTGCTACCAGCATAAAGGATTTAAGTAATTTTTGCATTTAAAAAAAAAATCCCTGGCTTTACTATACCTTTTTTGTTTTTTTAAAGATTTATTTATTTATTTGACACAGAGAGAGAGATCACAAGCAGGCAGAGAGAGAGGAGGAAGCAGGCTCCCCGCTGAGCAGAGAGCCCGATGCGGGGCTCGATCCCAGGACCCTGGGACCGTGACCTGAGCCGAAGGCAGAAGCTTTAACCCACTGAGCCACCCAGGCGCCCCTTTACTATACATTTGATTATTTTATAGACTTGTCCTTAACTGCTGAGTTTCACCCTTCTTATTTCCAGATAACTGTATATGGTATCTTTTTCTGCTAGCCTTTTAGGGAGGCATAATATTTGCTTTAAAAAAATAAAAATCTAAGTGATTTTTATTGTTTAAATAAACAAGGAGCTCAGTTTTAAGGCTGCCTGTAGACTGTATATATTTATATATAGGCTATATACTTAAAGCTAAGGCCAAAATTATTTTTCTGGGAGTTGTTAAAGTATAAAAAAATGCTGCCTATCTTTCAGAGGCTTTGGTAGCTAAACAATTGTTGACTTTCTAGAGTGGAACCTCAAGATTTTAAGTTCAGGTATCTATAAGAAACAATTTTGTCATAGCGTTTTTGTATTTTTCTTTTCAAAACACATTTAGAATGTGACTGGGGGGTAAGTATTTTAGGGTTTTCCAGTTATCCCCAGAATAGTCTCTAGCCCATTAACGATGAATTTGCTTGTAGGTATCAGGATAAAACTATATGCTTAACTGACTTTAAGATAAGTGTTTTTGTTTTCCTTACTGAATGTACAAGTTAGTTAATATTACTCACTTGCCAGAGCTATCAGTTATTTAGGGTGAGACTTAAGGAATAATTTAGAAAATGTTTCAACAAACTTGAAAACAAAATTTTTATGATACATTACTGAAACATAATTTATAGCTTTTACATTTCTTGTAGCTTTGTATATGCGAACTAATCTTTATTTTATTTTAGCATAAGGATTGTACATTTTCTTTAATAATAAACAATAAATTGGCTTCTAATGAAACCACTGAAGTGCCTGAGGACAACAAAACCAAAACTGATTTGGGAAGAAAAAGAATAAATAAAAATGAACTTCAACTAGAAGAGCCACCAGCAAAGAAAGGTACTACTTAACTTGCGATTAGGAGGGCTTTAAGAAGGTTAGTTCCTAAACTGGTAATGGGAAAAGTTGCAAATAGGAAATTTTTATCTAAGGAAAAAACCCGAGAAAATGTGTATGTCACTGATTTTTTGCTAACATGTTATAGACTGCCTAGAGGATGGATGTATTTATTTACAGCTGTTCTTTATTTTAATAAAATATTTTTAGATACTGTGTTTTTATCATATTTTACATATGCATGATTCTTTTCACTTCTCTGTCTATGGTAATTAAAACATCACTTCTATTTTCATAATTATAGTATCTTCTTATGCCCAAATCTCCCCCTCTCTCTTCTTATTCCGCTTATGAAAAGACAATAGCCAGTAAGACTTTGAGCTGAGCATTATGAAAGACGTATGTGCTCAAGTTATTGTATTTACTATGGAATTATTAAAAAAGTAGGTACATACTTACTGTATAGTACATGTCCTTATTTATGTGGAAGGCAGATCAATTTTAATGTTCTCTCTAAGCTATTATCTCTTTTTTAACAAAATTTATTTTATTTTTTAAAGATTTATTTATTTGACAGAAAGATAGAGATCACAAATAGGCAGAGCAGCAGGCAAAGGGAAAGGGAGAAGCAGACTCTCCACTGAGCAGGAGCCCGATGTGGGGCTTGATCCCAGGACCCTGGCATCATGACCTGAGCTGAAGGCAGCCGCATAACTGACTGAGCAACCCAGGCACCCCTGTTATCTCTTTTAGAAAACTGTTGTAATATGATACAGGGAGTAAGGGCTTTCTAAGAGGTTTAGAAACATATGCTTTAGAAACCTTCCTAGCTGCTTCATCCTGAGAAAAATGGGTAAGTTAAGTCTTACTTTTGTTATCAGTAAAATAAAATAAGTACTGTCTGCCTCCTGGGTTGTCAGTGATGAAAACAGTGGGGTAGTACACCGACATAATAAACACCTCATTGAGCTGCAGTAAAATGAATGTTTTCAAAACTACATGCCTTAGAGGATAATATTAGATATATGGTTTATGGGATGTACAGTGCTATGTGAGCTAATAGATCGAGACTAATATGCATATGCCTTCTGTTATCCATTGCTACTGGGAGGATAAGTTTGCTATGATTTTTTCCTTTCCTCCTTTCACTTTGGTCAGTGCCATAGAATAGCTGAGAATGTAGGATCTGTAGGTCACTAGAAAGTAGAAGTGGCCAGGAACAAGTGAAACACACAGTGGGGCTAATCCTAAAGGTAACCCATTCATGAAGAAGCTAAGAACTATAGTTGTTAGCTATAAATAATTTTGATGCAGATAGATTTAAGTTTAGGTAACACAACAAAAGACTTTTTTTCTCCTTAAAGTCACAACCACTTTCACCAAAGCTTGATGAGTGTATTTCTGAAGATTTTCTTATGTTTATAGTTACATTTTCCCAATTTACTGCCTTAAGATTCATGATTTATTCTAAGGATTCCAGCTACTCCGAAATCTTAAAGATTTACCTTGGTTTTATAACACTATTTCTCAATTATTTGTGTTATTAGAGACTACGGGGATTCCATAAGGTGTCCCATGAAAATCGTAGCTGTAACCACCCTCCTCCCCTTTACCTCATAGTAAAAAATGTCTAGAATAAAATATGTGACTCCTGTAACCACTAGGATAAGATCAGGGACTTGATAGTTCCATGGGATGCTTATATTCTCTTCTTAAAAGGGAATGCAAAGCCATTTCCCTGTGGAAGTGAATTTGCTTGTTTGAGGTCATTGTATCTGTAGTTTGGGAAAGCTGGTAGCCATGTGAACAGTCCTAGAAATAAGGCTTCAGATACCAATAAAAGAGACAAACCAGAGACATGATATAGTCTGCTTACTTGTGATTTTTCAATCAAACTGTAATTGTTGTAACAGAATATAAGCAGGAGAAGTATAGGTTGAACATAGTGTAAATACTGAATTAAAAAGTGTCAATTGCATTCTTGTTGTTTGTGTTTAGTTTTTATAAGTTAACAATAGATACTTAAGAGTTATCCCATCTCTATTGCTGGACTAATACTTTAATTTTTTCCCAAGAAGGCTGTCCTGAATATGTTCTATAAATCTTTTGATATAAAACATTTTAAGTTTTCTGAAAGAATAGTGTGATTGGGGCACCTGGTGGCTCAGTGGGTTGGTCCTCTGCCTTCAGCTCAGGTCATGATCTTAGGGTCCTGGGATCGAGCCCCACATCGGGCTCTCTGCTCGGCAGGGAGCCTGCTTCCTTTCCTCTCTCTCTGCCTACTTGTGATCTCTGTCTGTCAAATAAATAAATAAAATCTTAAAAAAAAAAGAATAGTGTGATTATCTGAAAAAAAATTAGGTACAAAAGAAATTAGTTTGATTTACCTTATTATGTAATTATCCTAGTTCTTGAAATATGGTAAAATTAAAAGAACATTACTTGATCACAAAAGTTTTATTGTGCTTTGGTATGCATATGGTATGCATGACTCAAATCTCTTGACTCAGCATAGGTAGGATCTATTTGTGAGTTCTGAATTTCTGATTGTTGTCATTTTAAACTTGCTTAGATCCTTTCTCTCTCTCTCTCCTGATGAATGGTTCAGGTAGTTTTATAACTTGTTTTTTTAAAGAGCATGGTTTTCTTAAAAAACCATTTCTAAGTTATAAAAAAAAAAATCATCCTCATTTAGTTTTCCTAATTAGTCATTTCCACTGATGAAGTCAAAGGTGTAAAAATAGCATCATAAGTAGAGAATTACATTAAATGGAAAGTAGAACAGAAGTCTGAACCAGTGGAGAAGACGGGGTCATTCCATTTTGGGATGACTTGCCATAACTGTAAGATGGTAGGAGACAGGGACGCCTGGGTGGCTCAGTTGGTTAAGCGGCTGCCTTCAGCTCAGGTCATGATCCCAGCGTCCTGGGATCGAGTCCCACATCGGGCTCCTTGCTCCGCAGGGAGCCTGCTTCTCCCTCTGCCTCTGCCTTCCTCTCTCTCTGCCTGTGCTCTCTCTCTCTCTCTCTCTCTAACTGATAAATGAATAAAATCTTAAAAAAAAAAAAAAGATGGTAGGAGACAATCTGATGGAAGAAGGATATATTGGCTGAAGATTATTAAAAAAAGAAAAGTCTGTTAGAGTAAGTGGGCAAGTTTGTTATAAAAAGATTAAGATTTCAGAGTAGCTGGAATCCTTAGAATAAATCATGAATCTTAAGGCAGTAAATTGGGAAAATGTAACTACAAACAAGAAAAGCTTCAGAAATACACTTATCAAGATTTGAGGAAAGTGACGCTTTACCACAAGCGTAGTGCCATGTTTTCCCCACACTCTTTGAGGCAGAGGGGACAATGTAATTTTATTGTCTATAACAATGTAAGTTATAGATAATAAAACCTTATTCACTGAGCTTTTAAAATTAGTCCGTATTAAAGAGATCTTGGGATTGCATAGTGGGATTGCACAGTTATGGCTGTACAGTAGCATCTAGACAGTTGGGTGAAGGAAAGGAATGGGGATTGTATTTGAAGAATGAAAACTTAATTAATAAAGCTTGTTTTTGCATGAATACTATGGAAACAGAGGGGAAATGGTCATAGGGCTAAGGAGTTTGACAGTTATACAGCTAGTAATGGGTAAGGCTGCATGAGAGTTCCCAGAATTTCAACCATTTCCCCCCTAATTTTAGCTATGAAAATATAAGGTACTCAGTTTCAAGTCATTCATTTAGTAGATCTGTAATACAGTTGTGCTTTAAAATTGTCTTTAAGGGGACGCCTGGGTGGCTCAGTTGGTTAAGCGGCTGCCTTCGGCTCAGGTCATGATCCCAAAGTCCTGGGATCGAGTCCCACATTGGGCTCCTTGTTCGGCAGGGAGCCTGCTTCTCCCTCTGCCTCTGCCTGCCACTCTGTCTGCCTGTGCTCGTTCGCTGTCTCTCCCTGACAAATAAACAAATAAAATCTTTTAAAAAAAAAATAAATAAATAAAATTGTCTTTAGGATTTGGAATGTCTACCTTGGGGTGTCTCATGTGATTTCCTTCCCTCTGTCCCATATTATAATGATAACAAATATTTATAGTAGATAATTGAAAGAATATTGAAAATTAGAAAATAGAAACAACTGGTAATTCTACTTGGGTAGTTTTTGTCAATTTTGGTGTACTTCTTTTGCTCTTTCTACATTAGTTAAAGGAACTATAGTTTTTAATGTGCTTATATTGGTGTGTTTTGCAACCTGTTTTTTCTTTTTCACTCAGTGGCTTACTTTTGTTTTTCATTAAAAGTTTACTTCCATTTTTTTTATGTTTAAATATTGGCTTATATGGTAACTTTTTGGTTTTCTTAAGATTTGCTGGATTAATAACAATTTTCTTACTTTTGAAGGGTCTATTCATGCTAGTCCAACTATCACTGAAGATGAAAAGAAAAGTGAAGAAATGCAAAAGAGCATTTCAGAAGATGAGGAAGGCATTAGACTTTTACAAGAAAATAATGAAGAGCTGAAAACATATTTACTTACTGCTGAAAATGAACTTAAAAATGAAAAGGCAGAAAAAGCAGAATTAAATAAAAAGATTGTTAGTTTGCAGCAGGAACTTTCTTTTTCTGAAAAAAAGAGTTTTACTTTAAGTATAGAGGTCCAACAAATTCAGTCAAATTATGATAATACAATTTCTGAATTACATGTGCAGAGAGGTATAAATCAAGAACAAGAGGAAAAGATTGTTAGATTGTCAAAGGAGATAGAAACTGCTAGGAAAAACATCACAAATAATATTTCCCAAATTAAATTAATGCAAGCAAAAATAGATGAACTGCGAATGCTTGATTCAGTTGCTCAGATCTCAAACATAGATTTACTCAATCTCAGGGATCTGTCAAGTGGTTCCCAAGAGGATAATTTGCTGAATACACAGTTACAACTTTTAGAGAATGATAATTTGGTAAGTAAGCAGGTTAAAGAATATCATATTCAAGAACTCAGTAGGGAAAGTTCTTTCCATTCTAGTATTGAAGCCATTTGGAAAGAATGTAAGGAAATTGTAAAGGTCTCTTCCAAAAAGAGTCATCAGATCCAGGAACTGGAACAACAAATTGAAAAGTTACAGGCAGAATTAAAAGGTTGTATGGATGAAAACAATAGATTAAAAACAGAGGAGAAGGAGAATAAAAATCAAAGTGACCTACTAAAAGAAAAAGAAAATCTTATACAGCAGCTGCAACAAGAATTGCAAGAAAAAAATATTTCTCTTGATGTTCAAGTACAACATGTAGTTGAGGGGAAGAAAGCACTTTCAGAACTTACACAAGATGTTACTTGCTATAAAATGAAAATAAAAGAACTTGAAGCAATCTTAGAAGCTCAAAAAGATGAATGCAATCATTCAGCCAAGTTAAAACAAGAAATTTTGGAAAAGGAATCTATCATCTTAAAGCTAGAAAGAAATCTAAAGGAATTTCAAGCAAATCTTCAGGATTCTATCAAAAACAATGGAGATTTAAGTGAAAGGGAAGTCAAGTTGAAAGAAGAAATCTCACAATTAACAAGTAATTTGCAAGATGCAAAGCATTCACTTCAGTTAAAGGAAGAAGAAAAGGAAACCAACAGGCAAAAAGCAGAAAAGTAAGATAATGTTATTAAAATATTTAAAAACGTGCAAAGTGTTTATTTTATTGGTTTTCCTCTATCTTTTAAACTATTTAGGTGGGTATAACTTAATTTAGCATAGTGTGTTTGAAGAGTAAAGAAACTGAACTTAGTTCAACTAAGTCTTTGGAACCAAAAGTTATATGCAAAAATCTGTTTATAAAATCACACAAAATCTTCTATGAAGGACTCAGTCATTGAGTGGACAGTCTGAATTTCTGAAAATTTAGAATTTTGTAGGTTGTTACTAGCTCACATGTATGATCCTGTGTGGTTTGTGGTGTGTCACTATAGAAAAATGATTGTGTTCTTTAGGTTGAAAGAGGAGCTATCTGCAAGCGCTGCCCTTACACAGACTCTGAAAGCAGATCTTCAGAGGAAGGAAGAAGATTATGCTGAGCTGAAAGAGAAACTCGCTGATGCCAAAAAACAGATTGAGCAAGTTCAGAAAGAGGTAGGTTATTTGAAAAGTTGCATGGCCAATTTAAATAACAAAGATTGTTTTCATTATAGAGCACATTTTTTAGACACTAATTTTAAAATAAAACAACATTTATCAACTCCATAATTTTTTTTTAAATGAGGAGAACACTTATTTCACAAAAGAAATAAAGCTTAAGGGGTGCCTGGGTGGCTCAGTGGGTTAAAGCCTCTGCCTTCAGCTCAGGTCATGATCCCAGGGTCCTGGGATCAAGCTCCTCATCGGGTTCTCTGCTCAGTGGGGAGCCTGTTTCCCCCTCTCTCTGTCTCTTCCTGCCTCTCTGCCCACTTGTGATCTCTATCAAATAAATAAATAAAATCTTAAAAAAAGAAAGCTTAAAGTAAAGAATGTCCAACATTAGGAAAAAATATGTTGGGGAGATCTCGGGGGAAGGGTAAAAGAGGTGGTGGGGATTAAGAGCACACTAATGATCACTGAGTAATGTATAGAATTGTTGAACCACTGAAACTAATATAACACTCTGTGTTAGCTGTGCTGTAATTGAAATAAAAAAACTTAATAAATCTCAAAAAAAGAAAAAAATGTGCCTCATGTAGTATTAGAATCCTTTTTTCTATTAAGGACTGCCAAGCTCCATTCTCCCCCAAAAGTAAAAAGGAAACTTCTGTTTGCAGATAATATTTATGAGAGTATGCAGTATAGTTGTTACAAGTGTTTATCATAGTTTAGTTTTAAAATAGGAAGTACAATCACTGATTCCAAATACAAAATATACAAATGTATATTCAGTGAGAAAACTCTCTCCCAGCCATCCCAGTGATCAAGTTTCGCTTTAAGGCATCAAATGACACCAGTTACTTTCTTTTTCTTTACTTCTTCCTCTTTCTATCCTTCTTTTTTCTCTTTCTTTAAAAAAAATGAAAGCATCCTGTAAACACTTTTGTGAATCTTAGTTTTTTTACTTAATAGTGCATCTTAGCTGTCGTATCAGGGTAATATAGTTATTTTATGACTACAAAATGATTACAAAATTATGACAGAAATGTTAATTGGTCCTGGATTGTTGGACAGTTCGGATGATTTCATCTTCTGATTGAGCTTATGCAGGAATATCATTTGAACATTTACAAGTCTTTTTTTTTTTTTTAGGTTTTACTTATTTATTTGACAGACAGAGATCACAATCAGGCAGAGAGGCAGGCAGAGAGAGAGGAAGGGAAGCAGGCTCCCTGCTGAGCAGAGAGCCCGATGCGGGGCTCGATCCCAGGAACCTGGATCATGACCTGAGCTGAAGGCAGAGGCTTTAACCCACTGAGCCACCCAGGTGCCCCCCGACAAGTCATTCTTAAGTAGAATTTATGGGTCACTCGTTGGTACATTGTAATTTGGTATTTATTATGCTCATTATGCCAATTTATAAGCCAGAAGTAATGTATGAGAATAAGAGTGTGTTTTTTTTTTTTAAGGTTTTATTTATTTATTTGATAGATCACAAGTAGGCAGAGAGGCAGGCAGAGAAATCGGGGGAAGCAGGCTCCCTGCTGAGCAGAGAGCTCAATGCGGGGCTTGATCCCAGGACCCTGAAATCATGACCTGAGCTGAAGGCAGAGCTTTAATGCCCTGAGCCACCCAGGCACCCCAAGAATAAGAGTATTTCTTTCACTCTTATCCACAAAGTAGTATTTTATCATACTTTTTGATATTTGACAGATAAAGAGTATATATCTGGGGGTGCCTGGGTGGCTTAGTCAGTTAAGCATCTGCCTTTGGCTCGGGTTGTGATTGTGGGGTACTGGGTTTGAGCCCTGTGTTGTCTTCTTGCTCTATGGGAGGCCTGCTTCTCCTTCCTTCTGACTATAGCTCCCACTGCTTGTGCCCTCCCTCTCTGTCAAATAAATAAAATCTTAAAAGAAAAATATATAATTCTGTTTCTAATTCTAAAAACTTCAGTTCTAAAACACTCACTGTAATTCCAGTTTGCATTTTTCTAATTATGAGTGAGCATCTTTTTGTGTAAAAGCTCTGTGTGTGTGTGTGTATTTCTGTGAGCTGTGTATTCATATCTTGGGCTTTTAAAATTTGAGTTATTGATTTTTATTTTGTTTTTAAATTAGTTTTGCTTTATAGGAGCCTTTTACATATTCAGGAAATTAGCCTTTTTAAGATTATGAATTGTAGGTCCCTTCCCCTTATTGCTGTTTTCCTTGGTAAGGTTCTTTTTGTTTAGATCAAATTTTTGATTTTCATGAATTTAAATTTATTAATTTTTCTACTGTGACTCCTTGATTTTGTCTTGTAGTTAGACTCTTTCTAAAAGCTGAATCAGTTTTATTATTTTATTTTTATTTATTTCTTTTTTAAAAAGCTGAGAGAATTTTAAAGAATTATTTAATATTATTACTTTGAGTTAATCAAAAAGAATATTTAATGTGTAAGGTCTGAAGAAATTGATACAGCAAATGCTTGTGGGTCCCATCCCTATAGGTTTCTTACCTCCATAGAAGTTTTTTTTTTTTTTTAAATATTATATTTATTTATTTGTCAGAGAGAGAGAGAGGGAGCGAGCACAGGCAGACAGAGTGGCAGGCAGAGGCAGAGGGAGAAGCAGGCTTCCTGCCAAGCAAGGAGCCTGATGTGGCACTCGATCCCAGGACGCTGGGATCATGACCTGAGCCGAAGGCAGCCACTTAACCAACTGAGCCACCCAGGCGTCCCCCTCCATAGAAGTTATTACATTGAATGTTTTGTGTTTATCTTTTATCTTCTAAAAATATAATTTAAGTCATACATATTTTTTATTTCTAAACAGTATATTGTATTTTTCTGAGACTCTTTATTTTTCACATATTCCTGAGGTTCATTTATGTATAGTTGTAATAACCACTTCCACCCTTGTGTGACATTCTGCAATTTATTTATCCATTTGCCAGTTAACCAGTCAGATTTTTTTTCTTCTTTTTTTGCTCTTAGAAACTGCATTCCTCTCTTACACATGCCTGTGGGTGTACTTGTGCAAGAGCTTATATTCCAGGGGGTAGAATTGTTTCATCAGAGGGTATGAAGGGGTATATCATTGTCATTTGAAATGGCATTCCTCTGATTACTTAATGAAGTACAGCATCTATTCATGTTTTTTTTCATTTTTCATTTTCATTTATTTATTTATTTTTCTATTCATGTTTTTATTGGATATTTATCCATTCTGGTTTCTATTCTATGAAATCATTTGTTCATATTTTCTTTTTTATTTTTAAGATTTTATTTATTTGTTTATTTATTTGACAGAGATCACAAGTAGGCAGAGAGGCAGACAGAGAGAGAGGGGGAAGCAGGCTCCCCGCAGAGCAGAGAGCCTGATGCGGGGCTCGATCCCAGAACCCTGGGATCATGACCCGAGCTGAAGGCAGAGGCTTTAACCCACTGAGCCACCCAGGTGCCCCTATTTTTAAGATTTTTAAAAATTTATTTTACAGAGAGAGATCACAAGTAGGCAGAGAGGCAGGCAGAGAAAGAGGGGGAAGCAGGCCCCCCGCTGAGCAGAGAGCCTGATGCAGGGCTTGATCCCAGGACCCTGAGACCATGACCCGAGCTGAAGACAGAGGCTCAACCCACCGAGCCACCCAGGCACCCCCTTCCTTTTTTTTTTTTTATTTTTATTCATTTGAGAGAGAGACAGAGAATATAAGCGGAGGGAAAGACAGAGGGAGAGGGAGAAACAGACACACTGCTGAGCTAGGAGCCGGAGTTGGTGCTTGATCCCAGAACCTAGAGATCATTACCTGAGCCAGAAGCGGATGCTTAACCATTTGAGCCACACAGGCGCCCCCATATTTTCTTTCAATTGTGCAATCCTTTATTTTTGTTTTAAAGATTTTATTTATTTCACAGAGAGAGAGAGAGAGAGCGCACAAGTTGGGGTGCGGGGAGAAGCAGAGGGAGAGGGAGAAGCTGACTCCTCACTGAGCAGGGAGCCATATTTGGGGCTTAATCTTAGGACCCCAGGATCATGACCTGAGTCAAAGGCATTAACTTAACCAACTGAGCTGCCCAGTTACCCCTGTTTTACAATGCAAAAAACTGTAATGTTTCTTATAATTTTGTACAGAAGGTTTCTAGGTCATATGACAAATATTTCAGTACTAGATTGGATTAGAAATGTAAGACAGTAAAGATGACCTAAACTATAATTAGTTCTAGGAAAATTCTTATAACTTCAAAGCAATGTGGCATAATTTGGGAAAGCACTTGTTTGTCACTCAAAAGATTTGGATTGCTTACTTTCTAGACATGTAAACTTCCTGGTTTAAGATACTGTTTCTGAACACCATGATTATCAGTAAGCATTTCAGGCATGGTATAATTGACTTTGACTCAACTAGAACCAATTACTTAAATAATAGCTCTTTTTTTCAATTAAATAATAACTTATTTTTCTAATTAAAACCTTTTTATTGTATATATTATTTGGAAAAAATTTTTAAAGACTTTATTTATTTATTTAACAGACAGTGAGAGAGGGAACACAAGTGGGGAGCAGCAGAGAGAGGGAGAAGCAGGCTTCCTACCAAGCACGGAGCCTGATGTGGGGCTCAATCCCAGAACCCTGGGCTTATGACCTGAGCCAAAGGCAGACACTTAATGACTGAGCCACCCAGGTGCCCCTGGAAATATTTTTTAACAAATGTAGATTCAAATGAAAGCCTTCTTCCCAAACATTTTTCTTTATAACAACTTTTGTCAGTGTTCTTTTAGATCACTTCTAGATCACTAAAGCACGTTTTTTTCTTTAATTTAAAATTTTTTTTAAAAGATATTATTTATTTGAGAGAGAGAGAGAAGGGAAGAGGGGCAGAGGGAGAGGGAGAAGCAGACTCCCTGCCGAACAGGGAGTCTGATGTGGGTCTCCATCCCAGGACCCCAGGATCATGACCTGAGTCAAAGACAGATGCTGAACTGACTGAGCTACCTAGGCACCCTAAAACACACTTCTAGATCATGAAAACACAAAGTAATTATTTAGATACATATATTATGTTGTATTTAACATTGTATATTTGTTTTTTTATCTAATTAGATACATATATTGTACTTAACAATATATGTAAATACTGTACATACTTATATGTTTTTATTTTTGTATATGGGATTACCTGTATATAAAGATTGCTTTTTAACTTTGAGATTTTTTTCATTCCACTTTTTATAAGGGTATCTCTTTTTAAGTTATGTTACTATTCTTTAAAAAAAAATTTTTTTTTAAGATTTTATTTATTTATTTGACAGAGATCACAAGTGGCAGAGAGGCAGGCAGAGAGAGAGGAAGGGAAGCAGGATCCCTGCTGAGCAGAGAGCCCGATTTGGGGCTCAATCCTAGGACCTGGGATCATGACCTGAGACGAAGGCAGAGGCTTTAACCCCCTGAGCCACCCAGGCGCCCCATATGTTATTATTATTCTAATAATAGTTATAAAGGATATTTTCTCTTTTTCAAAATAATGTGTAATGTCATTGCTAGTATTAATAATAGTATTAACAGCTTACTCTGGATCAGTTATGCTGAGTTTACACATAGTATTTCATTTAGTTCTCAGACAAATATTGGAGGTAGTCACTGTTCTTAACTATGTATTGAGAGGTATAACTTGTTCAAGTTCACTTAGTTGGTAAATGGTAAGAGCCAGGATGGAAACTGGTCCTTATGTGCATTTTGATGCAACACAAGATCTTTATTTATTACTGGCTGTAAAATTGATAAGGTTGGTATTTATTACTACAGATCCTGCATTTTTAAACAAAATAAGAGGATAAACAAATAGTCTTAATGTATGATTATAAAGGAAATATGTATTGTAGTAAGTTTGGAGCATTCAGAAAGTCTAAAAAGGAATGTAAAAATTCCCTGAAACCAAACCACTCAGAGCCACTATTATTAAGTATATTTCCATGCTTTTTATGAAGGAGAACTTTTTTCAATTAATTTTCTTCATTTTATGAAATCTCTAGAATTGATGTGATGGAAATTGATATAAAGATGTTTGTAGGGGCACTCGGGTGGCTCAGTGGGTTGGGCCTCTGCCTTTGGCTCAGGTCATGATCTCAGGGTCCTGGGATCGAGCCCCACAGCGGGGAACCTGCTTCCCCATCTTTCTCTCCCTCTGCTTGCTTCTCTGCCTCCTGGTGATCCCTCTCTGTCAAATAAATAAATAAAATCTTTAAAAAAAAAAGTTTAAAGATGTTTGTAGATTATCTTTTTTTTTTTTTTTTTTTTTGGTGAAGATTTACATACTAGTTCATTGTGCTTTTGATTTCTCTAACAAGTTTGTAGAACTGGTTACCAGTAACAAAAAATCAATTGACTTTCACATACATGAATACTTTTGTTCTTGTTTAACTGTTCCATTTTCATCCTCTGGGCCATTATTAGCTCTTAAAGTATTTCTTGTATTACTGGATCACATTACTCAATAACCATTGGAAAACTGAGCCAGTATTTTCCTCTTAGAGTATCTTTATTGATTTCTCTATGATAATGGTTTTGCTGTGGCAAGGTGCTGTGTTGATTCTTTTTTGAGAACACTTACAGAGTTTGAGATTCTTAAAATATTGTGAGAAGAAAATGATCTTTTCATATGCATTCTCCTTTAGTGTATTAAGAAATTTCCCAATAATTTGAAGCCATATCATATAGTATGTTAGAATCTATAATTTTTCTAATTTTTTTTAAAGATTTTATTTATTTATCTGAGAGACAGGAAGAGAGATAGTGAGAGGGCAAGAATATGAGCAGGGGGAGAGGGAGAAGCCCCAAAGTGGGGCTCAGTCCTAGGACTCTGGGATCATGACTTGAGCCAAGGCAGATATTTAACTGACTGAGGACCCCTGGGCACCCCTCTAATGGGTTTTAAAAGATACAAATCTTTGAACCACTGGCCATGAATTTTAAACAACAACAAAAACTTAGCATTTAAAAAAATATTTAATTTGTTTTATAAACATTACTTTTTAGGTATCTATAATGCGTGATGAGGAGAAATTACTGCGGATTAAAATTAATGAATTGGAGAAAAAGAAAAACCAGTGTTTGCAGGAAATAGATATGAAACAGCGAACTATTCAGCAACTCAAGGTAATAGTCTTGTTTTTAAAAATAGTTTAAGTAGATTCTGTTGGTATATTTTAGTGTCTACTTAAATGTATCAGTTCTTTTTTTCTTTTAAAGATTTTATTTATTTATTTATTTGGGAGAGTGAGTGCGAGTTGGGGAAGGGTACAGAGGGAGAGAAAGAAAGAGAATCTCAAGCAGACTCCCCACTGAGCATGGAGCCCGATGCTGGCCTTGATCTCATGATCCTGAGATCATGATCTGAGCCAAAATCGAGAGTCAGACACTTGACCAACTGAGCCAGGCAGGCACCTCAGTGTATTAGTTCTTTATAACAGATTCTCTTTTAACTATTTCTGGAATCTAAAAATTAATTACTTAAATTAAATAAGGCCATAGTGATTTGCTTCTAATGAATAGAGTATGGAGAGGAAAAATTAGTAACTTCACAGTAGAGAAACCTGGCAGACACCACCTTAACCAGGTGTTCAAGAATGACATCACCAGTTATGACATACTGATACCATGTGCTTCCTGATTTGATGTGACCAGAAAGGCACATCTCTTATGTGGTATTTTTTTCCCCCAAATCCATAACCTCAGTCTAATCATGAGACAACATCAAACAAATCCAAACTGAGGATGTTTGTACACAATACCCCACCAGTAATAAGTGTCAGGGCCATTAAAGAAAGGGACTACCAAGGACTTTTCACAAATTGGAGGAGATTAAGGGGACACAATTACTAAATTCAGTCTTTTATCCTGTATGAGATCCTTGAAGTGAAAAACGGTATCACTGGAGAAACTGGTGAAATCCAATATAGTCTATAGTGTTGTTTAAATTATTATAGCAGTGCTAATTTCTTTTTTTCATACAAAGATGATTGTTTCCATATTTTAAATAGTAGATCATAGAGACTTAGCTGCTCATATTTTGGTCCAGTATTTCTCGATTTTTAAATAAATGTACCATGGTAATATAAGAGTTAACATGAGGGAAGCTGAATGGAGCTTATACAGGATACGTTTGCTATCTTTGCAACCCTTCTGTAAGTCTAAAACCGTTTCAAAATAAAAAGCAAAAAGAAAATGAAGCTCATGATTTATAAAAAGTTATTTTTCAAAAGGACACTTAAAAAGCAAAATCCCTTTATAAGTGGTTAAATTTTGCTTGACATCAGTTAAATGGATTTGGCAACAATTATATAATGGATTTATAAAATTATAAAATCCTTGCATGTTGGCTTTTGAATGAAGCAAACTAAGGAATATTTAAGTGTAAACACACGATTTTAATTTTTAACTGAATCTAATCCTAATAAAGCAGTCTGTACTTTCATAACGGGTTTCTGAGATTTCCAGGTTCTGTAATGATTCATTCCAAGACTTGAAATGTAAGGAGATAGTGTTGATGTTAAATGAGATAGGGAGTGAAAGTTGGATTACCCGATAGGTTAAAACTAGAATTGGAGGATTTCTAGGGCCCATAATTTACTCTTGCCTCTTGTGGCTCCTGTTACTTTTTTCAAACTCCCCTGCTACTTCCTGGGGAAATAGGGTCCTCTACCTATAGAGGGGGTAGAGGACCCTATTTTTCTGCCCTTTAAGTTAATTGATAAGAAACTTTTTTTTTTTTTTATGGCTTTCCTTGTTCTTCCTATGTTAAACACATAGTGAACCTCCATTTCTTCATTTCCGCTTTTTCTGGTGTGTAGGAGAACATGGTAGCTTAAAAAAATTGAGTAAATAAAATGACTGGGCAGCAACTTTGTGGTGGATTAAAGGTGTCAAGTTTTGTTTTTCACCCAGCCTTTTCTCCAGGGCAAAAGAAACTTGGAAGCATGAGACTCATAGTCAGCCTTGTGGGAGAGAGATTTCAAACCCAACATTGAACCCTGTTTTCAGGTCCCATTGTTAAATACCGCTGTGCATTTTAGTTACATTTGCATTGAATTCATGCTTTTTCATCTTGCAGGAGCAGTTAAGTAATCAAAATGTGGAAGAAGCTATGCAACAGTATGAGAGAGTGTGCAAAGGTCAGGAACAAACCTCTACTTCCAGTACTAAAATAACTGCAGAATACGTAGTCACCATAACAATTGAGTTAGCATTTTCTTTTGAAAATTGTAAAGTAAGGTCAACAAAAGATATAACTTTATCAAAAGAGAAAAGCATTGATTTTAGTGAGTGACTTGTAAACATAAAGTTTATTCTTCTTTTTCTGTTGAAGATTTTATTTATTTATTTGACAGAGAGACAGCGAGAGAGGGAACACAAGCAGGGGGAGTGGGAGAGGGAGAAGTAGGCTTCCCCATTGAGCAGGGAGCTGGATGTGGGGCTTGATCCCAGGACCCCGGGATCATGACCTGAGCTGAAGGCAGACACTTAATGACTCAGCCACCCAGGCCACCCAAAAAGTTTATTCTTAGAAAAATAAAACATTGAGAAACATAACAATGGAATACCATGCAGCCATCAAAAGAAATGAAATCTTGCCATTTGCAACGACGTGGATGGAACTAGATGGTATTATGCTATGTGAAATAAGTCAATCAGAGAAAGAATTATCATATGATCTCTGTAATCTGAGGAATTTGAGAGTCAAGGTGGGGTGTTGTGGTGGTAGGGAGGGAAAAAAATGAAACAAGATAGGATCTGGAGGGAGACAAACCATAAGAGACTTAATCTCACGAAACAAACTGAGGGGTGCTGGCGCGGGCGTAGGGATTGGTGGCTGGGTTATGGACACTGGGCAGGGTATGTGCTATTTTAAGTGCTGTGAAATGTGTAAGCCTGATGATTCACAGACCTGTACCCCTGGGGCAAATAATACTTATATGTTAATAAAAAAAGAGAAATATTCAGTTAAAGGAATGTTGATTTCTAAGTAATGGCCAGTATTTTGTGAAAAAGCCATTAGTTACATTGGTCACAGTGAATGGAGTACATTTTTAGACAAAATCGTGTAGGAATATATGTCAAGTAAAACATCTTTAAAATGAAAGTATTTTTAAAGAGTTTTAGAAATCATTTAATACTTTAGCTTTAAATCTTATGTGCTGAATTATGCTTATTTTACTCAGATTTTGATTTTTTAATTTGAGGTAGGAAATTACCTTTGTAGATGATACATGCATCTTTCTGTTCATAATATGCACATTCTTCTCTTGCCCCTCACTCACACTTTAACCTCTTGGTTGTGTGAGTAATAGAGCTGGGATTTGAATCTAGGTCTGTTTCACTCTTAAATTTCAGATTCTTTTCACTAATTTGTGCTGTTTATACTTGGCCAACTAAAAATAATGGTGTAGGGCAACCAGATTTAAGTGATTTGGACATTTGTGGGATTTACTTGGATCAATAATTTGTGTGTGTGTATCTCTACACACTGTCCTATTTTCTCTTGCCCTTTTTTTTTT
>ML107075.1:0-136209 GCA_003697995.1 Taxidea taxus jeffersonii | reverse complement strand
CCCTTAACATTTCCTATTTCCATAACCTCTTTAGGGTTTTGTTTTTTGTTTTTTTTTTACTTTGGCTTCTTTGTCATTGTTGGCAAATGTGAACAGATCTTAGCTATTCTGAAAAAGCATGCCCTTGGACCAGGATAGAATTTCTAACATATTTTAATTTTTCCTCTCTTTGCCAAATATTGAGAACTGTGGTACAGGCCCATTTTGACTATTTTATTTTATTTTTTTTAAGATTTTATTTATTTATTTGACAGAGAGAGATCACAAGTAGGCAGAGAAAGAGAGAGGAGGAAGCAGGCTCCCTGCTGAGCAGAGAGCCCGATGCGGGACTCAATCCCAGGACCCTGAGATCATGACCTGAGCTGAAGGCAGCGGCTTAACCCACTGAGCCACCCAGGCGCCCCCCATTTTGACTGTTTTAATTTGGCTTCCGTCTTCTCCACACTCTTGAAACTTGCTCTCAAGTCACTTATAACCTACATGTTTTCAAATCTCTTAGCTTTTAGCAATCCTTTCTTCCCTTTATTTTTTATATTATTTTGACATAATTGTCCACCCTCCCCTTCCTCATTTTCATTTTTTATGTGGTATTTACTGTGTGTGAGTGTATATTTTTTTCTAAATGAAATGGTAATGTGTAGCTTCCCCCCATTTGAAACTTGTTTTAGCTGTTGTGATCTGTTCTGTACCAGTTACCGCCTGTCTCTCAGAATGAACCGCAGCTATTTTAGCAACTTTCCTGATTAAGGCGTCATCTTTTTTTTTTGTCTGTTTTCTCACTGGGGAGTCCATTTGCTCCTATGATTTCAGTTGTGTGTGAGATGTTCCCCAACAAACAAAAAGGTGCATTTTCAGTTCACCTTCTATATTTCCATTTAAACACTGAATGCCATATACTTAGATATCTTAGTATAAAATTCTTTTTTAAAAAAATTGAGATATAATACATAATAATTACCTTTTAAAAGTACAGTTTCGTGCATTTTAGTATATTCACAAGATTGTGCAGTCACTACCTCTATCTAATTCTGGAACATTTTCATTACCCCAAAAGAAACCTTGTACCCATCAGCTGTCACTCCTCAGTCCCTGTCAGCCACTAATCTGCTTTCTGTCTCTGGATTTGCCTGTTGCAGACATTTCATCTAAGTGGGTGCATACAGCATATGGCCTTTTGTGTATTATTTCTTTCACTTAGCATTATGTTTTCAAGTTTCATCTGTATTGTAGCATGTCAGTACTAAATTCCTTTTTATGGCTGAATAATATTCCATTTTAATGAATATACTACATTTCTTTATGAGTCCATAGGTATTTGGATTGTTTCTACTTTTTGGCTTTTATGACTATTTATATACAAATTTTTGGGTGAACATTGTTTTCATTTCTCTTGGGGATCAGGAGTAGAACTGCTGGGTCCTCTGATAGTTTTGTGTTTAACTGTTTGAGGAACAGTTACATTTTCCGTTAGTGGCTATACCATTTTACATTCTTATGAGCAGTAGATGAAGGCTCTACTGTCTCCACATGTTGCCAACTCTTGTTATTTTTCATTAAAAAAATTATAGTTATCTATATTAGTTTCCTAGGGCTGCTAGGCACCACAAACTTGGTGCTTATGACAACGGAAGTCTATTCTCATACAGTTCTGAAAGCTAGAAATCCAAAGTAAAGGCATTGATAGGGTGGGCTCTGCTTCTTTTGAAGATTCTGCAGAAGAATCTTTCCTTGTCTCTTTTAATTTCTAAAGGTTGATGGCAATCCTTTTTGTATTCCTTGGCTTATGGCAGCGTAACTCCAGTCTGTCTATGTTTTAACATGGCCTTTTTCTTTTGGGTGTGTATGTGTTGGTTTCTTCTCCCTATGGGTCTCTGTCTAAATTACCCTCTTATAAGGAGGCCAGTCATATTGGATTTAGGGCCCACTCTAATCTAGGTGACCTTATTCTTAACTTGATTATATCTGTAAGTACCCTATTTCTGATTAAGGTCATATTCATAGTGGATGGACATGGTATTTGGGAGGACACTATTTAACCTGATACACTGGTAGTTATGGTAGACATACATGTAAAATAGTATGTCATTGTGGTTTTGATTTGCATTTCCCTAATGACTAATGATATTAAGCATCTTGTCTTGTGCTGTAGGCCACTTATATATCTTTGAAGAAATCGAAGTCCTTTGCTCATGTTTCAGTTGGGTTATCTCTCTTTTTATTATGGAGTTGTAAGAGTTCTTTATGTATTCTGGGTACATGACTTATCAGATAGATTTGTAAATGTTTTCTCCCAGTTTGTGGGTTGTTTTTCACTTCCTTGATTTTGTCCTTCGATGCATAAAAGTTTTTTTTTTTCCTAAAAGATTTTTATTTATTTATTTGACAGAGATCACAAGTAGGCAGAGAGGCAGGCAGAGACAGAGAGAGGGGGAAGCAGGCTCTCTGACGAGCAGAGAGCCCAATGCGGGGCTTGATCCCAGGACCCTGAGATCATGACCTGAGCCAAAGGCAGAGGCTTTAACCCACTGAGCCACCCAGATGCCCCGATGCATAAAAGTTTTTAATTTTTATGAAGTCCAATTTATCTGTTTTGATCGATTATGTTTTAGGTGTCATGCCTAAGAAACTATTGCTTAATCCAAAGTCAAAGTCATTTAGGTTTTCTTCTAAGAGTTTTTTAATTTTAGTTCTTATATCTAGATCTTTGATTCATATGGAGTTAATCCACTTGAGTGTAATTTTGTATATTGTGTGAGGTAGGTATCTAACTTAATTATTTTACATATGGAGAATCAGTTGTTCCAGTAGCATTTTTTGAAGAGACAGTTCTTTCTCTTACTGCATTCATTGTCTTTGCACTTTTGTTGAAAACCAGTTGACCATAAATGTAAAGGTTTATTTCTGGACTTTTAATGCCAGTACTACACTATATTGTTACTATAGTTTTATAGTAAGTTCTGAAATTGGGAAGTGTGGTTTTTCCCATTTTTGTTCTTCTTTTGCAAGATTGTTTTGGCTATTTTGGATTCATTGCATTTCCACCTGAATTTTAGGACCAGCTCGTCATTTTCTGCAAAAAAGCCAGCTGGAATTTTAATGGAGATTGTGTTAAATCTGAGGATCTATTTGGGGAAATTGCCAACAAACAATATTAAGCATGGAATATCTTTTCGTTTAGCTAAGCCTTTTAAAATTTATTTCAGTGGTATTTTTAACTTCTTAAGTGTATAAATTTTGCACATCTTTTGTTAATTAATTTCTAAGTATTTAATTCTTTGTAACACTGTTAAAAATGGAATTGTTTCCTTAATACCATTTTTTTGGATTGTTACATGTTACTATATAGAAATACAGTAGATTTAATTATATTTATCTTGTATATTGTAAACTTAGCTGATCTATTTTATGAACTCTAATAAGGTTTTCTTTTTCTCTTTTTTTCTTATATAAAGTATCATGTCATCTGCAAATAAAGATAGTTTTACTTCTTCCTTTCCATTCTGTTTGCCTTTTATTTCTTGTTTTTATCTAAATGCTCTGGCTAAACCTCTAGAACTGTGTTGAATAGAAGTGGTGAGAATGGATGTTTTTTGTCTTATTCCTGATCTTAGGGGGAAAGTTTTCATTCTTTCAACATTATGCATAATGTTAGATGTGGGGTTTTTGTAGATGCTTTTATTAGGTTGAAGAAGTTCATTCCTTTCTGTTCCTAGTTTGTTGAATGGTTTTATCATCAAAATCTGTTGAATTTTGTCTGATGTCTTTTTGCATCCATTGGGACAATTGTGTGGTATTGTTCTTCATTAATAAGGTGTATTGCTTTTATTGATTTTCATATGTTGAATTAAACTTGCATTCCTAGGATAAATCCCACTTGGTCATGGTGTATGATGGTTTTTATAAGTTGCTGGGTTTATTTTGCTAGTATTCTGTTGAGGCTTTGCAGCTGTTTTCATATAGGATATTGGTCTACAATTTTCTTTTCTTATGGTGAGTTGTTTTGAAGTCTTATTAAATTTTGAACCTGAATGTCTCTTTCTGCTCAAAGTGCCTTAATTTTCTGGATCTCTTGTTCTACTACTGATGTCTACTATTTCTGTTGTTTAGATCAGGAGTTAGCAAATAGCAGCCTTTGACCAAATCCAGCTTACTGCCTAATTTTGTAAGTAAAGTTTTATTGGAACATAGCAACACATTCTCTTTTGTCTTGTCTGCCAGCTTTCACATTACAGTGGCAGAGGTAAATAGTTGTGATAGGACTTAAAGTAATTACTATCTGACCCTTTGTAGAAAATGGTGCCTACTCTTGGTTTTAGACTTTAAATAATATTGTTTCCCCTTACCCTCCAGTTGTAGTACCTAAATTCTGTTACTTCTTTTTACTAGTGACTCCCCATACTTGTCCTATCTCATTGCCAGGCTTTATAGCAAACTTACTCTCTTGTATAACACCACAGCTAGATCAGATTTTTCTAAAACTCTTCTTTTATTGTGTCATTTTCCTATTAAAAGTTTTCAGTCCTTTCATACACCCTACTTAATAAACTTTCACCATCTAGCTCGGGATTTTAGATTACTTTTTCCTACCCTAATGTAACTTTTCTGTTCTATCCATACTAATTTGTTTTGTTCCCTAGTTGTGACCTGCTCTATTTTGCCTCTATTACTGTGATAAAGAAGGCAAATAAGAGACCAAGAAAAAGACCCTAGAAGAAATCACTAAAACAACAATTTCTACATATTTGGAAAATTTTGAGAAATTTTTCCATATATTCACACACAGATAAACTTTATCTTTTTTTCCCCCATTTTATTGATATTGATATATCATCATTTATTTAATATGATCTTTTTTATAAATGGGAAAATTTTATTCCCTTAAGGAAAGCCTTAAGTAATGCAACAAAATTGATTAGGATAGAGGAAATAAGACTGATTCCAAGATACACTGTTGCAGGAAAGGAGTCCTTCATTTGGCTAAAGACATGGTATTGATCCTAAATGAAACATAATTTCAAAGTCTAGTAGAGAGAATACTATATGCTAATTTAATGTATAATTTGAGTTGCTTATAAAGTTAGAATGATGGTTACAATTTACCTATTTTTCTCAAATTTTAATTAAGAAGTAAACATTTGTGAATAAGTCAGAAAGTCAATATAAAAATCACCTGAATACCCTTTATTAGTTTCACTGTTTTTAAGTATTTTGTCATATTTGCGCCTGTTTGTCTCTCTTTAATATGTATGTATAGAACTGAGTGACTTGAAAGATACTTTCAGACATTGTTGATACTTTATACTTAAATACTGTATGATAAAATTTGTAAGGTAAATACATACTTTACATAATAAAATGTAGTACTATATATAAGAAAAATTAACAACACATTTTATCATCTATTCGGCAGTAATATGACCTCTTTTTTCTTCTTTTTTTAAATCAGTAATTACTTTAAATATATTTTTTTAATTCTTTTTTTAATCATTATCTTAATTTAAATTCAGTTAGTTAACATATAATATTAATTATTGGTTTCAGAGGTAGAGGTCAGTGATTCATTAGTCTTATATAATACCCAATGCTCATTACATCACATGCCCTCCCTAATGTCCACCTCCCAGTTATCCCATTCCCTTACTCTACTCCCTTCCAGCAACCCTCAGTTTGTTTCCTATGATTAAGAGTTTCTTATGATTTGTCTCCCTCTCTGATTTTGTCTTGTTTTATTTTTTTCCTCTCTTCCCCTATGGTCCTCTGTTTTGTTTCTTAAATTCCACATGAGTGAGATCATATAATTTTCTTTCTCTGATTGACTTCGCTTAGCATACATAATACCCTCTAGTTTCATCCACATTGTTGCATATGGCAAGATTTCTTTCTTTTTTGGTGGCTGAGTAGTATTCCATTGTCTATACCACATCTTTATCCATTCATCTAAATATGACCCTTTTGATGAAAAAAATATTTTGGTGGTTTTTAGACATATTTTTGTTATTATAGACATTACCATGAATGAATTTGTATGAAAGTCTTTGTGCGCACATGTAAATATATTTGTAGGGAAATTCCTAGTAGTGTAATTGTTGGATCAAATGATGTATAGTTAAATTTTGATAAATATTGCTAAATTTTTCTCTAAAATTGTTGTAGTAGTTTATATCACATTAAAATAGAGTATAAAATGCCCATTCTTCTCCTTATTTGTCAGTATTAGGTGTTACCAAACTTCAAATTTGTTGCCATTGTGATATGTGAAAATGGTATCACATGGTTTCAGGCTTCTGTCATTGTTTCATATACAACTGGTCCAATGATATTTTGAAATAAATCTCATCACTAAGTGAGTATTTCTCATCTGTGGTTTACATGACATTTATTTCTGTCCCTAGCTTATGAGAGCTTATGTCCCTTTTTTCTACTTCTTACCTGTTCTCAAATGTTATATGTTGAAGACGTTCCTCCTTGAAATCTTACTAGGACATGATAGCTCTCAGTGATCCTCTCCTGAATGTTAAGCACTTGATTGCTGGTTCATTTGACATTTATTTAGCTATAGTAGCTCATAGCTATATTTTATTTTATTTTTGCTATCTTTAGATAGTAGTGAAGAGATTTGTCTCAGCTGTCTTTATGTTGCTTTATTTTGTTTTTTTTTTAAGATTTTATTTTATTTTTATTATTTTTGTTTTCTAGAAGATTTTATTTATTTATTTTTGGAGAAAGATATTGCTAGCAGACATGAAGGGGGACTTGTGGGGGGAGCAGAGCGAGAGGGACAAGCAGACTCTATGCTAAGCATGGAGCCTGAGCAGGGCTCAAATCCATAACCCTGAGATCATGACCTGAGCCAAAATCAAGAGTCAGACCCCCCTTTTTTAAAGATTTTATTTATTTATTTGACAGAGAGAGCACAAGTAGGCAGAGCAGCAGGCTAAGGGAGAGGGAGAAGCAGGCTCTCTGCTTAGCAGGGAGCCTTATGCAGGGCTTGATCCCAGGACCCTGGGACCACAATCTGAGCTGAAGGCAGATGCTTGAGCTGAAGGCAGATGCTTAACCAGCTGAGCCACCCAGGTGCCCCAAGAGTCAGACTCCTAACTGGCCAGGTACCCCCAAAATATTTATTTATTTATTTATTTGTCATTATTTGTCAGAGAGAGAGAGAGAGAGAGAACAAATGGGGAGCGGCAGGCAAAGGGAGAAGCAGGCTCCCTCTGAGCAAGGAGCCCAGTGCAGGACTGGATTCTAGGTCCCTGGGAACATGACCTGAGCCAAAGGCAGCCACCTAACTGACGGAGCCATCCAGGTGTCCCGTAAAGATTTTATTTTTAATTAATCTTTATAGTTAGTATGGGACTCTAACTCACATTCCTGAGATCAAGAGTCACACACTCCACTGACTGGCCAGCCAGGCATCCTGCTTTATTTTCTGTTTTATTTGTTGAATTATTTCTGATTATTTCCTGAAATGAAATATAAATTATTGGATGCAGTGAGTGAAAAATAGTTCTCTTTTGCTTTTTGTTTTGCTTTGTTTTTAACTACACCTACCTTTCACATAATAGGTGGATAGCCATTAGTGATATTAACATTGGTGTTGTGGAACTTCCCTAATTGATAACTGAATATTTAAACTTTTTCTTTCTAGCCTTCTAGTGTAGAGAAAAAAATAGGTTGGAAGAGGGAAGGGATTCTTTGAATAAACTTATATTAATTATATAATCTGAATATATTTGTAATCATGCTTTTTGAAAGAAAGTTTAGATAATAATACCAAGACTCCTTTAATCCTAGGAGGAATTCTGTTTTATTAGCATTGCTGGCAGCTTATATAAATGGACAGAAATACTGAAAATTACTCATATAATTTTTTCTTATTCTTTATTAAATTTGTCTTTATTATTTTCTTGTTTGCTATTTATGTGCATCTTGAGGGAGGCAGTTTTTGTGATTTTTTTATTTTTAATGTTTAATTACCTGAGGTTGAATTACATGCATTTATAGATTTATAGATTTATTACCTCTAACATCAGTAATAGTTTTGGTTAGGTGTCTGAAATGTGCTCTGCCACAAACCTGGCCATCACCAGAGGCAATAAAATAATCTTTCCTTTTTTTCCTCTTTCTAGCAGACAGCATTAAAATGGATTTGCTTATAAGGCATTATTAGTCATTTTTTAAGGGCCAGGGACAATTTTGGTAAGGCTAGTAGCACAGTCATTCCTGAAGAGCTGGTTTTAAAAATACTAGAAGTAGATTTTTGGCTTTGGAAATTTTTGTAGAACACATAATTACTTGAGATTTTAAAAAAAAGTCAACTTGAGATTGAGCCCTTTTTGTTTTTTAGGAGGTAAACATTTTGCTTTTGGTTTGAGAGTATTAACACTGAAAATAAATGTTTTGCCAAATAACATGCTTTCTAAATCCCAAGATTTGTATTTATTAGTATTACAAGTTTAATATTATAAAAAAAGTGTTAATGTTATCCAAAGAGATTGTTTTTCTCTATCCATCCATCCTTGCAGTCATTCAAGTATCTATCTATACGACCGATTATTTACTTGGTGCTTCATACCTGCCTTCGAGGTTCTGGCCTTCAAGGTGCCACAGTGAACAAGACAAAGCTTCTGTCTGCATGGGACACAGATTCTATTATGGTTAATAAAAGTGTATTTTAATTTTAGAAGAACTCAAGAAGAGTCAGGTATCTAGATATAGATGTTAGTAGCTTCTAAAATGTTCTCCCTGAATTTTTAGATCTAAATGTTAAAGAAAAAATAATTGAAGACATGCGAATGACCCTGGAAGAACAGGAACAAACTCAGGTGGAACAGGAGCGAGTGCTCGAGACTAAGTTAGAGGAAGCTGAAAGACTGGCCATGGGTAAATCAAGGCTGCTTAAATATCTCCAGACCTACTTGCCATTTTCTGTATTCCCTAGATTTCTTTCCTTTTTAAAAGTTGTTTACTTTTTTTTTTGAGATTTTATTTATTTATTTGACAGAGAGACAGGAGAGAGGGAATACAAGCAGCAGGAGTAGGAGAGGGAGAAGCAGGCTCCCTCCCCACCAGGGAGCCTGATGTGGGACTCCATCCCAGGACTCTGGGATCATGACCTGAGCTGAAGGCAGACGCTTAAATGACTGAGCCACCCAGGTGGCCTCAGTTGTTTAGTATTTATAATAATTCATAGTGAAAAAATGTTGGTGTGTTTTTGGAGTGTCCTATCACTTGCCATTTTCCAGTGTGATGAAAATTGTTTTATCTAAGTAAAATTATATATAGTAAAGAAGGAATAAGGATAGTTTCATAATAACTGGATGGTAACTTATAGTGTTTTCCCAGACATTAAAAATGAATTTTCAACTGAGTTTCAGCTCTGTCCAGCTTCTTAGTATCATCCTGTGTGTTTATCTTGGTAAATACTCTGATTCTGTCCTTCAGAATACCATCACAGTTTTTTTGATTTTAGAGAACCACCTGAAGTTTCCTACATAATGAAGATTGAGATGTATTTATATTGTATACTCTGAACACTGTTCAGTGGGTTCCTGAGAGGTCCTCATACTTACTCTTCTCTGGGAATTTTGTAAGAGGTCTTCAAAGTGCAGCCCTTGGAATTGTCTCAATTCTGCCTGTGTTTGTTTTTCTTCTGGGCTCTCCTGATTCTTATCTGTACCTCATGCTGCATGTATCTCTATATGGTATAACTTTTGCATGTGCTTTAAAAAATAATTTTATGTTTTCAAATTAGAATTGGAAAAATGGAAGGAAAAATGCAACGATTTGGAAGCCAAAAGTAATCAAAGGTCAAACAAAGAACTTGAGGTTAATACAGATATACTTAGTGAAAAGCTCAGTAAGCTTCAGGATGAGTTACAGGTATGATTTGATGTATGTATGTATCTAGCCATGGTATCTCTCATGAGAGGCGAATTAAGCAAATATTTTAAAATTAATTTAAATATGGAAGAAATATTACCTGGGAAATGTTAACATATAGGTATAATTTTTCAGTACATTGAGATGACATTGGGGTGGAAATTCCCAAGATACAAATCACCATTAGTGCCAATGAAAATACAGTGGTTGGGTCTTTTATATTCTATATATTTTAATTCTTGAATCACTACCTCTTTTATGTTTGTACCTATTTTTCTACTTAAACTTCTTAGTTCTCAAATACTATGGAAAAGAGACTCTCAGGAAGATTATTTTGTATATAATTTTAATTTTCAGTTATAAAGTTGGAAGAGAATACAGTTGTGTATCTGGACACTGGAATGTACTTGAAACTGTATTATATAAAAGTTATTCTGTTTTGCATTTGTATTTTTTCCATGTTCAGTTCTAAATACTGTATAGAATATAACATGGAGAAAATATTTTTTAATGGGGTTTACCAAATACCACTTAAAATTTTATACATTTTATTAAAAGGAACTAGTTTTGAGATTGAAGAAAGCATAATAGTGATTTTTTTTTTAAAGATTTTATTTATTTATTTGTCAGAGTGAGAGCGGGAGCGAGCACAGGCAGACAGAATGGCAGGCCGAGGGAGAAGCAGGGTCCCCGCTGAGCAAGGAGCCCGATATGGGACTCGATCCCTGGACGCTGGGATCATGACCTGAGCCGAAGGCAGCTACTTAACCAACTGAGCCACCCAGGCGTCCCAAGCATAATAGTGATTTTAAAAAGTTGGCTGCATCTCAGTTATTTTCTTAAATTCATGCTTTATGTAATCAGATACCGAACAAGTAAAAAATACTTTCTTTTGTTAACTATTAATTATATATTCTAGAATTTACCCTTTCTATAGGGAAAATCCCAAAGCAGATAGAACAAAGTAAATACTCCATTATTTATGAAAAAATATTAGTTATATTGGGAATGTTCATATTAAGGAGTATTGGTTTAATTTATGTTCTTAAATGATGTATAAACTTTGTAATTCTGGAATGGAAATTACTGATCAGCTATATCCTCAGTCTAGCCATTCTCAGTGTTCCTCAGATTCATGAATGTCCTGTTGCACAAGTTATTTTTTACTTGGCATCCTGTATATCCAGAAATATTTTATTTTTAAAACCATGCAATTAGAAATGACCATCACAAACCAAGACTTTTTCTTTTCTGGCATTTAGAAAGACTTGGGTCTTTATAACTCTTTCAGAAATAGAAGTTGTTTATTTGTTCTTAAGGTCACTGATGAAGGAGAGTCCTTAAATGGTTTATAAAAGAAAGTCCATTTAGAAAAGGAAATGAGCAGTGTTCATTTTATAATCTGAAATAAACTCTGATCTTATCATTGTTTAAGGAAAAACACTTATTTTTAATTTTCAAAAAGGTAGAAAAGTGATGGGTTCTATAAATAAATTTGTTGACTGTTGTTTAAGTATTATTTAAGCATGTGATAGTTACTTGTATTATTTTTATATACATAGGAATGTGAACATAAATATAAAGCTGATAGGAAGAGATGGCTAGAAGAAAAAATGATGCTTATTACTCAGGCAAAAGAAGCTGAGAATCTACGAAACAAAGAGATGAAAAAGTATGCTGAAGACAGAGAGCGCTGTTTAAAACAACAAAATGAAGTGGTTGGTAACAATTATACTTTTTATACTTTTTCAATTATACTGTATTTCACCAGCTTCTTTCGTTTGTTAAGTTATCCCTGAGATTCTTACCAGTCTTTACATGGTTGCCTGATTTTCTCGCTCTTTTAAAAGACAGTCTCTTTGTAAGATGACTTTTCTGTCCCAATTTTGAAGTTCACTTACATTCTTATTTTAACTTTCTTCAGTCCATTTAACAAGTTGGGAAAATGTCTAATTACATCTTAGTATCTCGATGCTGAGCTTAAACATCTCTTTCTTTTGATTTCTATAGGGTGATCTCTGTTATAAAATTTTGCGTTGTGAACTGTAGATTCTATTAATATGGTGTATGTTATCTCATAAGCTGATTTTATCAAGACTTTTAATTAAAAAGTCACTTATGGGTGCCTGCGTGGCTCAGTTGGTTGAACATCTGACCCTTCGTTTTGGCTCAGGTCATGGTCTTGGGGTCATGAGATTGAGCCCTTTGTTGGTGTCCGCAGTCAATATGGAGTCTGCTTGAGATTCTCTCTCCCTTCCCTCTCCTCTGTCCCTCCCCCAGCTTGTGCTCTCTTCTGTTTCTAAAATAAATATAATCTTAAAAAAAAAAAAGTCAGAGAGGACACCTGGGTGGCTCAGTGGGTTAAAGCTGCCTTCAGCTCAGCTCATGATCTCAGGGTCCTGGGATCGAGCCCCACATTGGGCTCTCTGCTCAGCAGGGAGCCTGCTTCCCTTCCTCTCTCTCTGCCTGCTCCTCTGCCTACTTGTGATCTCTGTCTGTCAAATAAATAAATAAAATCTTAAAAAAAAAAAGTCAACTAAATAGTTTCTTGAAGACGATAGGTAGAAATAACCCTCAGTTTTTGTCTTGAGTAGCTGTAGCTCTTAATAGCAATTCTTAGCTTGTTTTTCCTCTCCTGTTTTAATCAACTGCTTAGTCTATTTGACACCATATGTTGCCAACAGAAAAAAGAAGTTAAAAGGTATTGTTGGTCTTAGGAAAGCTATTGTGCAACACACTGACACTATCTTTAAATGAAAAGCTGATTTTCTCCTTTCAGGAGTAGTAACTTGGCAGTATCACATTGTCATTGCTGGTATTTTTGTTTGTTTATGACAGAATTTTACAGATAATAGCTGAGCTTCCTTGTAAAACCAAGATATTAATTTTCAGTAAGTTAAAGGTGATTTTCCCCCTGATTTTTTAAAAATAATTTTACCTTTTTATTTTGAAATCATTTTATTTATAGAAAAGTTGCCAAACTAATTCAGAGTTCCTGTGTATTTACCACTAACTCTCCTGATGTTAGCACCTCACGTCAGAATAGTATAATGATAAAAATCAACAAATTAACATTATTTTATTTCTGTTAGCTAAATTGTGGACCATATTAGAATTTCATGGATTTTACCACTAATATCTTTTTCTGGGTCCAGGGTGTCATCTATAATACTACATTACATTAGTTGTCTTGTTTTTATTTTATTTTATTTTTTTTCAAGATTATACTTATTTACTTGGGAGAGAGCTAGAGAGAGAGAGCCTGAGCCAGGGAGAGGGACAGAAGGAGAGGGAGAAGGAGAATCCCCGCTGAACAGAGAGCCCAATGTGGGGCTCAATCCGAGGACCCTGGGACCATGACCTGAGCCAAAGGCAGACGCTTAACTGAGCCTTCCAGATGCTCCTTAGTTGTCATTTCCTTAGAGTCTTGACTCTTTTTGTCATATGCTAAATCATCGGAGACTAATAACTTGTCATTACTACAGCTCTGAAATGGCAATATATTTCATGTGCCAATTCCATGTGATTGAATGTGTCTTCAGAAAATGGGTTGAGCAGGATTCTCTGATGCTGCATTTGTCTTAACAGGAAAGGTTGCTACTAGTTCTCTGCTCCTGTCCCACAGCCCATCATACTTTCCTAGGCAATAGTAAGAGGCAGGAAGTGAAATCAAAACTGTGGGCACTGTCAGTCACTCCAGCACTAAATCAAGAATAGAGCTATTTTCTTTTCCCAGTCAGTGATCCTTCTGGCAGCAATGCTAGCAAGTAAACCTACTTTAAGTTGTTTTGTTTTTCTTTTTAAGAGCTAGAGAGCGTGCTTGAGGGGCACGGAGGGAGGAACGGGCAGAGAGGGAGAGAGAGAATCTGAAGTGGGCTCCACACCCCACAAGGAGTCTCATGACCTGAACCAATATCAAGAGTTGGAAGCATGGGGCGCCTGGGTGGCTCAGTGGGTTAATGCCTCTGCCTTCGGCTCAGGTCATGCTCCTAGGGTCCTGGGATCGAGCCCCACATTGGGCTCTCTGCTCAGCAGGGAGCCTGCCTCCCTCTCTGTGTCTGCCTGCCTCTCTGCCTACTTGTGATCTGTCAAATAAATAAATAAAATCTTAAAAAAAAAAAAAAGAGTTGGAAGCTTAACTGACTCAGCCCCCAAGTGCCCCAAAACCTACTTTCAGTTTTTAATCCTAGAGAAAGCTAGCTTCCTTCTTTCTCTCATATATTTCTTTGCAGTCATACCTAGGATATATGTGTCTGCCATATGAAGGTATAAATTGTTAATTTGTAAAATTATCACATGTAATGCAGTAAATCACAGTAAATAAAACAAGTGATAATTCTGTGAACTGTTGTAAAGTCAACGTCCACTTAAGTATCATCCAGTTCAACAAATAGAACATTACCAGCACCCCCCAGGGGCCTCCTCTTCTATTTCTTTCCCAGTGGTAATAACTCTTCTGTCTTAATGTTGTACTTTAGTTTTGACTTTTATGTAAATGGAATTATGCAGGATGCATTTGTTTGTACCTGGCTTCTTTCAGCATTATGTTTGTGAGAATTACTCATGTCACCTACAACTGGAATTAGTCCATTTTCATTACTGAATATTGCAGTGTGTGAATATACCATGGCCTCTTCATTTTAATACTGAAGATATTTGAATTATTTTCTGCTTTGAGATATTATGTGTAAATTCTCCTATCAACATTTTTATACATTTCTCTCAGTCACATGTGCGTGCATTTCTCTTGCATAGCTAGCTAAGAATAGAAGTGTTGGATGATAGGGTATATGTGTGTGGAACTCTGGTAGAATGTCAGATTGGTTTTCAGAGTAGTTATACCCATTTATACCCTAATTAGTATTAGAGTTGCTGTATATTTTAAAAAGCATGGTGTTATTGGTCATTTTTTATGGTTTTAAAGTGCTTTTCTCTGAGTATTAGTGAGGTTGAAGATTATAGGGCCCGTACCTTTTTCCTCTTGGACTATCCAGCTTTTTCTAGTTGATATGTAGGAGCTTCTTACACTTTCTGGATAGGAGCCCTCCTATCCTTGTCATGTGTTACAAGTACCTTTTTTCAGTTTCTAGTTTACTTTTTATTCCCTTAATACCTTTTTTTTTTTTTTAGATTTTATTTATTTATTTGACCGATCGCAAGTAGGCAGAGAGGCAGGCAGAGAGAGAGAGGGAGGGGAGCAGGCTCTCCACTGGGGCTCGATCCCAAGATCCTGGGATCATGACCTGAGCTGAAGGCAGAGGCTTTAACCCACTGAGCCACCCAGGTGCCCCTCCCTTAATATCTTTTTATGAATATGAGTTCTTAAATATATTTTAATTCATTTTCCTGATCTTTTCCTTTATTAACCCCAAAGACATGAAGATGTTCTCTTATACTATTTGCTGTATAGGTTTTTACCTTTCATATTTTGATTCTAGTATTGAGTTTTGTGTTGGAGTGAGTTAGGCATCAAGACTAATTTTTTAATGTGGATTACTAATTTTTCTGGTAGTATTTATTGACAAAAAGCTTTCCCACTGCTCTGGCATTTTTGTCCAAGGATTACTTTTTGTATATGGTATGAGATTAGGATTGGGGTTCTTTTTTTTTTTTTTTTTCTTTTTTCATTTGGCTGTTGTTCCAGCATTCTTTATTGAAAAGACTGTCCTTTCCTCCACTGGCTTATTTTGGTGTTATTGTAGAATGTCAACTGACCGTGGGCTTGTTGGACCTTCTTTTCTATTCCACTGATCTCTGTTCCTACCAGTATCACATTGTCTTGATTATTATAGTAGGCTTGAAATGACAGTGTGCTTGTTCCTACTTTGTTCTTCATTTTCAACATAATTTTGACTATCCTAGATTGTTTTCATTTTCATATGACTTTTACAGTGAGCCTTCCCATTTCCATACACATGCACTCTCGCCTGCTTGGATTTTGATTGAGATTGTTTTGACTCTATAGATCTATTTAGGGAAAATTGACATCTTAACAATATGGAGTCTTTTGATCATTGAGCACAAATTATCTCTCCATCTATTGATGTATTTTTCTTTCAGCAGTGTTTTGTGGCTTCTCATATTTAGGTCTGATGCATATTTTTTTTAATTTACCACTATTTCATGGCTTTAGAACTCACTGAAAATGGTATTTCAAATTTTCATTTCTCTATTGTTTGTTCCTATTAGTTTTATCATTTGCTTGACTGTAATTTTACCCTCTCATTTCCAAAATACTGGGGGAAATGCTAACATTAGTTTAAAAACCATAATTACTTTTTGAAAAAGTGACCAAATAAGCTGATTTTTGGAATGAGGGTGGGATAGGTATAGATACAGCATGTGGGCAGTAAATATGTAAGGGCATTTTGTATTTTATTTTATAAGTTAATATTTTATCTAGCCTTAACTATGTAATTTGTTACATGTCTTATTCATAGTTGTGTTATTTCTAGTAAAATTTTCAAAAAATTCTTACTTCATAATGTTTTCTTTATTTTCTGGTTAGGAAATACTTATAGCACAACTAGCAGAGAAAGATGAGAATCTTCAGAAGTGGCGAGAAGAACGGGATCAACTGGTTGCAGCTTTAGAAATACAGCTGAAGGAACTGATCTCCAGTAATATCCAGAAAGATAATGAAATTGAACAATTAAGAAAGATCACATTGGAGCCTCCTGAAACAGTGAGTAGAATCTTATCCTTATCTTTCAATGCCTTTTTTTTAATTGAACACAGGAATTTTTCAAAATTAATTGATTAACTCTCAAGGGATAAAAAAATAAGTTTCAACAGATCACAGAGGAATCGGAGTTGGAAAAGTTATTTGGGTAGTTATTATGTATGTCATGTTTTCAGAGTTTTATCATTATGATTGATTTGCCAGTGACCAACTGAGAAATAGTACTTCCTCAAATATTTTGGTCATATCTTTCAGGTAGCATAATTAGAAAATAGATAATTTGTGATTTCGTCCCTCATCTACCTCTCAAATGTGGAAATGTGATTCAACCTGAACTCTTGGTAATATTTAATTACTTGGGCCCACCCTAAGCTGACTATATAAAGATATGAATTATTTTGAAAATGAATTGTTTTGATAGTGACTCATGATGGTGAGTCATTCAGGAGTTACTTTTGTAATATTACATCAGGGTTGGGAACCCTGCATGGAGAGAGGATTGCATTTCACAGATAGCTACTTCCTGGTATAATCGAATCAGGGTACATCTGAAGCTAGTCTTTCTGAAATAAATGATCAGTGCTTAAAAATCTGCTACCTCCAGACAATAGGAGAATAAATGTATGTGCCTGTCTGTCACAACAAAAGACTTCATGATTCTAAGAGGAAGACTGCTAAAAAAAAGAGGTAGTGGCACGTGGTATAAACAGCACAGACTAGAAACAGAAAAACTAGGTGTGTGTTGCTGTCACTGTGGTTTCGGGATCTTTGGGAAAAATACTTACTACATCTGAACTTTTTTAAAACAGAGATAGTAATGCCTTCCTAATAGAGTTGTGAAAATTGAGAACATTTCCAAAACAATTAGCACAGTTTTTAACCACAGTGGATGTCAATACATGCTAGTTGCTTTCCATATTGTGGATTCGGTACAACCTTTTTTATTTGGGTAGGTGACATAAGGGATATATATGACTTCTGCTTTTGATGGCAATTGTGAGAAAGTGGAATTTTTCAAGTGGTGGAATTGTGGAACTTACCAAGTTTATCAAGGTGGAATGGTGGAATTTATCAAGTTTAAAAATATAATCTGATACTTCTTTATAGATCCCTTAAATAGAGTATAGGAATAGAACATACCCTATGACTGAGAAAAAGGGATGAGATATGCAGCAAGAAAAAGTTTAGTTATCAATATGGTCTTTTCTACTCTGATACTCTAGTTGCATTCTCAAGACTCCTCAAGTTTTTTGGAATGGTGTTGTCAAAGCGGCTGCTGGGGTTCCAGCACTTCCAACTTAGTATAGACCTTGGCCATGTGATTTTACATCTTTAGGTTTTGGTTCCTCATCTAGAAAGTAGGAATGATGATTCTTGCCAAATCCATTCTTGCCAATGGAGTTGAAATGAAAGTAAAATGAGATATACACTTAAAATTTTGAAAATTGAAAGTAGTCTTTTAGATTTCTCTTTCAATCAGGCCCAGAGGCTGGCAAGTTTCCCAGCCTTTCCTAAGTCTCTGAGAATGAGAGGAGGAAGTCTTTCATTACTTCCATGATTTAATCCACCCAAATCTTGATTTTCTATTCTTTAGGTGAAAGTGTTTTAATACATATTTGGCTACAATGGCTTGTTTTAATATTTCTTAGGAAGAAAAAAATGTCGATATCAAACCTACACATATGAGTTCAATGGATCCTGGCAGAGTTGAAATGGAACCTCAGTCAACAAGTTTTGAAGTTTCTAGGAATGAAGTAGAGGTGGGCATTTGGTAACACAGTCCACTTTTTACCCTCTTTACAGTGACTGTTAATTATTAAATAACACTTGCAAGTTTAATCAGTTGTAAGTATCTTGCTGTGCAGTTAGGTGTATGTGCTCTTGGCTTTGGGAAGGAAAACCTAAAGCCTTTTGAGAAGTGAAATTCTTTTGGAAATTCTTTTGGAATCCCCAAATGGTATTAATCTCTTTTCAAAATGATACTTATTGCAAACAGCAGATCTGTTATTATAAACAAACTTGGTGGTCAGAAATAGGAAATCCTACAAAAGATAAAACATGGATGATGTCCTCATAAGATGTCCTTTTAATATGCATTCTATTCAGTTTTTTTAAATTGTACCCATTTAATAACTTTGCCACCATATCTCAGTAATTCACGGTGAGTTTCCTTAATCTGTAGTGGGCTTAGGGTTCTGTGAATCACTCTGGATAATAGATAGAGTCTTAGATTACATATGAAATAGATAAAAATTCTATGTCACTTAAAGTTTTGAAGACAAAATTCCTTTTTTGCATTTGTTTTTTAAACACATTTGCAAGTTTTTAGTGTTGCTAAATACTGAGAGTACAAACATAAGGCATGATCGCCATCCTCAAGGAGTAAAGAATCTAGTAAGGCAGATGCCTAAATGACTACTTGTTTGACTTTATCTTGTGGGCTAAGAGTCATGAAGAGTGCTAAGAAGGAACATTGCTTGAGAGGAGGATATGAGGAATTTGCCTGAGTGATTATGGATGTGGATTAGAGAAGGTAACATCATAGTGGGGTCTTGAGGTGAATAGATTTTACCGAGCTGTGAATAGGAAGAGAGGGGTATTTTAAGCTGGAGAAATAGCAGGAGCCATTTCTTTTCTCTTACCCTTTCCTTGATAGTTTTTGGTGGAATTTCAGATAATTAGCATTGACCTTAGAGACTAAGATCATATCATTTGAAGAAAAGTTTGAAGTTAATTCATGAACAAGATTAATCTTGATTGCAGAGGCAGTTATATATGGAACATTTCTTTACAAATTTATATATGTTTATACAACTATATATATGTATACATAAATTTATGTCCTAAACCTCCTGATTCCAGTTCTTACTATGAATTCCAAAAGTTATTGTGTATTCTGGGGAATGGTTTTGTTACACTGGTTTGTCTATTTTTCTTGCCTTCATGAAATCAATATGCTCTGTTTTGCTTGAAGTCTAAAATGATTCATTCATAGAGCTGAAAGTTGATTCTGGGAGCTCAGCTGGACCTGTATATGGCCCTCCCTGTGGCTTGGGCTTCTCACAGCACAGTGGCTGCATTCTGAATGAGGCATTTTGAAGAGGGAGTGAAAATAACTTTTCAAAGAGGACAGGATGGAAGTTACAGGCTTCTTATGATTGAGTCTCAGAACGATGATGTTATTTCCACCACATCCTGTTGGCCATGGAAGTCATTAAGGACCACTCAGATTCAAGGAAGGGGAATGAGACTCCATTTCTCAATGGGAAGAGTAACAAAGAATTAGAAGCCAATTTAATCTACGTTAACTAGGGTGCTTATTAAAAATCCTAGACTCTTTCCTAGGAGATTGCTGATTTAGTAGTTTTGTGGTAGGGTCCAAGAATCTTTTAAACAAATTGTCTAAATTATCCTTATGGTCATACAAGTTTGGGAAATACTGATCTCTGTTTCCTTGGATTTTAACATATCATGTGTATACCTGGAGAGGGTAGATCATAACTTCATCTTTCTGTCCTTGCTGTGGTTAATTTGACCCAGCACTCCTTTAATCTTTTCCAATTCATTGTCTCTGATAGGTATTTGAAAGAGTTAATTATTGGTGATTCATGAATTCATATTCTGCAAATAAGATTTGTTTTTCTTTTTAATTTTGTTGTAGGATGGCTCTGTAGTTCTTGACTCTTGTGAAGTGTCAACAGAAAATAATCAAACCACTCGATTTCCAAAACCTGAGTTAGAGATTCAATTTACACCTTTACGGCCAAACAAAATGGCAGTGAAACACCCGGGTTGCACTTTACCCATGATGGTTAAGATTCCCAAGGCTCGGAAGAGGAAGAGTAATGAAATGGAGGAGGTAAGTACTTAACTAGTGAGTAAATTAACAAGCAGAACTTAAGCTTAGTTATTATACATAATTAAACTTTTATACTGCCCTCTTGTTCATAAGCACTGTTATTGGAGACCAAAATCATAATTTGTGGCATATTTTATACTCCTTAAGAATATGATTATGGGGCACGTGGATGGCTCAGTCGTTAAGTGGCTGCCTTAAACTCAGGTCATGATCCCAGGGTCGTGGGATCGAGCCCCGCAGTGAGCTTCCTCCTCAGCAGGAAGCCTGCCTCTCCCTCTCCCACTCCCCCTGCTTGTATTCCCTTTCTCTCTCTCTCTCTCTCTCTCTCTCTCTCTCTGTCAAATAAATAAATAAAATCTTGAAAAAAAAATATTGTAGTTGAATAGTCCTTAAACAAAAAGCTTAGGGTTATTAAAACTTAGCCTTTGTTTCATTGAAGCTGTGATAGGTTGAGCAATGGTGGATTTCAGGGGAGAGCTATTTCAGTATACCAGTCCTGTTCAAACTTAGTGACTTTCCCTCCAGTGGAAGGGAAAAGGGTTGATAAATTACAGAAACCAAATGGCTAAATTGCTCGAGTATATCTTTATTATTTAACTAAAATCTAATTCTCTATGGTTATAGTAGATTTTGGAAGAGAGACCTTTTCTATCAGCTGGTATATTAAAATGTGGGCCTCTATTTAGTGGTAGGATACAAACTCTTTACTACTTTGTACTGTAGCTCTCTGATTGTAGGGTTAGCAAATCTTCTGTGGTATCCTAGTCAAGCAGGTTTGGCTGGTCACATAAACTTTCTCATTCTGTTTACTCCTTTTGGAAATAAAGGATTAAAGATAATATGTTTAAAATGCTTAGCTTTGGGGCACCTGGGTGGCTCAGTGGGTTAAAGCTTCTGCCTTCAGCTCAGGTCATGATCACAGGGTCCTGGGATCGAGCCCTGCATCGGGCCCTCTGCTTAGCAGGAAGCCTGCTTCCTCCTCTCTCTCTGCCTGCTTCTCTGCCTACTTGTGATCTCTGTCTGTCAAATGAATAAATACAATCTTTAAAAATAAATAAATAAATAAAATGCTTAGCTTTTGTTCCACATGTGGTGGATACATAATAAATGGTAATATTTATTTTAAAAAGTAACTTGTTTTAAATTTAAAACTAATTATAAACTCTCTAACACAATAACTTTTTCCTCAACTTTTTTTCCCCCTACCTCTTTAAAGAGTAGTATATTTTCAAGCTGGTGGAAGAGCAGAAATAATATTAACCATACTCCTGAGGCTCTCTGTCAGGTAATAAATTTGCCAAATGAAATTTATTTAGTATCTTTCCTGCTACACCTAGAATACTTCAGTGCTTGTTTAATAGAGCCTTATTTAACTTTTATTCAATATTTATTTAATTTATATTTAATAAATTTTAGATAACATTAAAATAGTATTTTAATTTCATTATGACCTATGTTGACTTTTCCTTGATTCATTTTTTTCAAGGGAAAAGGAAAAATTGGTTGTGTATTCAGGGATTTGAAAACCCATTATTTTATTCATTTTACTGTTGGCATATACTCCCCAAGTGTTTTTCAGAATAGATATCCAGATTGGTGTAGATACATCATGTAGAAACTTAAGGTTTTTCCTGATTTTACTAGCTCTTCACTGCTCTAGTAAACTGAGTATTGTAAGGTCCTCATGACAACCACTTGTGTAGTGCTATGTATTTTCTCACCCAGTGAAGACTCTAGAGCCCTCTTCATTGCACACTGCAAGTATGATGCATTACTACTGTGCATTTGTTTCCCATTGATGCCATCTGTCTTTCCCCTTTCAAGAAGTCCGCTTATTACCCTTATGACTTCTGCTTTATAACTTGAATTCTCAGGTTCAGTCATGATCTTTTCTTTGTTTCTTTTCTTTCCTTTTTTTTTCCCCTTTTATGTTTATAATCTTTGGTACAACTATGATTTGTATGAGTTTGGTTCAGTTAATATACTACAAGAGACTTTGTCCTAAGAGAAGTTATGTGGGAGAAAAAAAAGTAATATGTCATACCTATTTAGTAGGGAAGATAGATTATATTTCTTGATTTTAACATTTTTTGCCTGTGCTTATACTAAAGATTTTTACTTGTTTTGTTTTGTTTCTGATGCTGCCAGATTTCAATAAGAGTTCTTAAACATAGAGACTCTGCATGATTTAGGAGTTGGGGAAAGAGTAGATGTATTGCTGTATTTTAGAAATGGGGTTCAAATAAAAGATGGTATCCCTTCTACTATTTCTTATTTAGCTTATGTAATTTCATTATTTATGATGTGTGTGAAAAACTCATACCTTCAGTCATGTTCCCATATATGTGTGTATTAAATCCTCATATTGTACTTCTTAAACTTACCTATGTTATATGTCAATAATACCTTAATAAAGTTGGGAGAAAAAGTCATACCTTCGGTCAGGGTTTCTCAGGTTCAGCATGATTGATATTGGGTTTATATACCTCTGTTTTGGAAGGCTCTCCTATGCATTTATAAGAGTATTTAGGAGCATTCCGGGCCTCTACTACTAGTTGCCAGTAAACACCTTCCTACTCCAGCAATGATAACCCTGAATATCTCCAGACATTGTCAGTGTCTCCTAGGGTCAAAATCACCCCTGGTTAAAAACCATGATCTTGGGACGCCTGGGTGGCTCAGTGGGTTAAGCCTCTGCCTTGGGCTCAGGTCATGATCTTGGGGTCCTGGGATTGAGCCCTGCATCGGGCTCTCTGCTCAACGGGGAACCTGCTTCCCCCCTCTCTCTGCCTGCTGCCCTGCCTACTTGTGATCTCTCTCTCTCTCTCTGTCAAATAAATAAATAAATAACTTAAAAAAAAAAAAAACCATCATCTTTTTTTTAAACCTAGACAAAGAAAATATTGTTAAGAATTAACCAGTGCTGAAACTCATTAATTTTAGGACTTGGTGAAATGTGAGAATAAGAAGAATGCTACACCCAGACCTAATCTGAAGTCTCCTGTTTCTGAGCATAGAAATTCTTCTGTCAAAAAGGAACAGAAGGTTTGTCTTTTAACATGTTCATAATTGACCATTTTCTTAACTTATATTTATAAAGTAGAATATAAAAATAAAGTTGTCAAAGTTGATCAGTAATTACTCAGAAATCCACTTTTGTCCAGTTATAACTCATTTATATTCCATTTCTTATTCATCTAATTTGGCTTAGAGTATAACCTTTAGCATTGGGCCAGCAGCGGGCCCTTCAATACTTCTGAGTCAGCCTGTCACACCCATCTTGCTATTCTTTGGTTCTTTTATCCTCTCCTTATATACTTAATCCCGAGTTCCTTGCCTGCGAATTTGTGGCCTCTTTTAATTCAGCTATGGTTACAACTGTTTCCTTCTAACATTTCTCACTGGCAGTAACAAAAAATGTTTGTTTTTTAGGTTTCCACACGTCCGTCATCTAAGAAAACATACTCTTTACGGAGTCAGGCATCCACGGTCAGTACAGATGTGACCACTAAGAAAAAAGAAGGAACACTACAGAAATTTGGAGACTTCTTACAACATTCTCCAACAATTCTTCAATCAAAAGGTTTGCAGAAAACTAAATGACCTTTTATGTTAGATGTTTTCTAATATCTGACTAGTGTGTAAATTCAACAACAGTGATTATCAGTTCGAATAGACATTGTCTTATTTCGATTACTATGGGAGAGTACGAGAGGATGTGATGCTTAGACGTTCACTGGAGTGGAAGAGAAGGAACCATGTGAGTACAGTTGACCCTTGAACAACATGGGTTTGAACAGCACAGGTCCACGTATGTGTGGATGGTTTTTGTTTTCTTTTGTTTTTAGAGGTGGGGGCAGAGGGAGAGGGAAAGAGAGAATCCCAAGCAGGCCCCATATCCAGCGTGGAGCCCGACAGAAGGCTTAATCTCTCAGCCCTGAGATGATGGCTTGAGCCAAAATCAAGATTCAGAGGCCTAACTGACGGGGTCACACAGGTGCCCCACGGATGTTTTTTGATAAGTACATTACTGTAAATATATTTTCTCAATAACATTTTGTTTTCTCTATGTTACTGTTAGAATTCAATATATAATACATACAAAATGTGTGTTAATAAGCTATTAGTAGTTAAGTTTTTGGAGAATCGAAAATTGAACTCAGATTTTTGACATTACGCAGGGGTCAGCACCACAAAGCTCTGTGTTGTTCAAGGATCAAATTAATTCAAAGTGGACTGCTTAATGTAGTTACAGGGTTTAAGCAAAGTGCTATGGTAGTATTGGAGCTATTTTGATTCAGAGGCTAAAGGAAAATTTTAATTTTTTGAAGAGATGGGATTAACATGGGTATTGATATCCTTGCAGGATTATACCCTCTAGAGGTAACCACTATATTATGGTATATATTCTTACAGTATTTTTTTCTATGCATTGACAAACATTACCGATTCATATATATCAAAAATATGTATTTCTGTAAATATCTATTGGGTTTAGTTGCTTCATGCTTTTTTCTTTATAATATAACATTAACCATATTAACTACCTTTGTATAAACACATACTAAGGGGTGCATGGGTGGCTCAGTGGGTTAAGCCTCTGCCTTCGGCTCAGGTCATTGTCTCAGGGTCCTGGGATCGAGCCCTTCATTGGGCTCTCTTCTCAGTGGCGGCCTGCTTCCCCCGCCCCGTCTCTGCTTGCCTCTCTCCCTGCTTGTGATCTCTCTCTGTCCAATAAACCTTAAAAAAAAATAAAAAAAAAACACATACTAAGATCTATACTTTTTCTGTACATTTATATGTAAACACAAACATACATGTATATGTATACACAGACACGCACGCACACATATCTACTGGAGGGAACAGTTTTAAAGAGGCACAGTACCAGGAGAGTGTAGGGCATATGTAGGCATTTTGTGCTAACAGTACACATCTGGCATGGAGAGTGTGGAGAGAGCATTGGGGAAAGGGTATGGAGAGTGTGGAGAGAGCATTGGGGAAAGGAGCAGGCGATAGAGTAGATTTTCAGGAGATTGCCTTAGTGATAGCACTTGGATAAATTAGAGACTAGAAGTGAGGAGAATGGGGAAGGAAAGGAACTAAAGCAGGGGACAGTTGAAGTATAAAAATACTTTCTGTAAAAACTTGCCACAGAGGTCCCCAAACTTTCTTGGTTCACAGTGCCCTTTAATGTCTCAGTGAGTGATTTTTTTTTTCATTGTTCCCCTACACCCAGAGAAATACCTAATATATTATCCATTAGGGCTAAGGCCAAACAACCACTGAAAACTCAGCTTCTGAAAATCAGGGTTGCAAAGATATATCATCATCAAAAGGCATGTAATTTGTTATCATTTGAAACTGAATTATCTTGAGCTGTTGTGTGTCACTGTTTTCTCTGAATTTTTAAAATATTTCAAGATGCTCTTGTGAGTTGGCTGTAGTATGTCAGTGCACAGCTTGGGAACTTCAGACTTACGAGACCCCATTTGTATATATTTTTCAAAAAATATGTACTTTTTAAAAAGGTGTAATTAGTATAAACATAGAAGGGACAAACAGCAAACTGTTAAATGTCTGAATGTGGAGAGGCAGGACTTGTTATTTTAGATCCATAAGCATTTTATCTAAATTGTATTGGTTAACACTTACATAGTAAAAGAAAAACAGGTTTTCAAGGAAAGGGAAGTACCCATATGGTAATTGACTTCCTTACTTGGTTGACTCAGCTCTATAACCTCTTCCCTACCTGTATACCTGGTGTGGGTTTTTTTTTTTTTTTTTTTCATTTATTTATTTGACAGAAGAGAAGGAACACAAGCAGGGGGAGTGGGAGAGGGAGAAGGCGGCTTCCAGCTGAGCAGGGAGCCCAATGCAGGGCTTAATCCCAGGACCCTGGGATCATGACCTGAGCTGAAGGCAGACACTTAAGGACTGAGCTACCCAGGTGCCTGTTTGTTGTTGTTGTTTGTTTTTTTGTTAAATTTATTTATTTAATCTCTGCACCTAGCATGGGGCTTGAACTCACAACCCGGAGATCAAGAGTCGAATGCTTTTCTGACTGGGCCAGCCAAGCGCCCCTAATGTGGATTTTTAAAAAATTATTTCTGGGAGTAGAAGATACCCCTATTTTGGATTATAACTACACTGTGTCTGTTGTTGATCACTTGGAAATGTAGGGGGAAAAAAGATTAATTTTAAAAATCTGTTCTTGATAATTACTGTTATTTCATTCCTTCATTCACTGGTTTTCCAACTTTTCCCTCTTACCTATCTCCTGTTCATCCAGTGTGTGGCCACCCACCCGTGATCTTTTCAAAGTGTAAATTGAATTAGTTAAGATGTGGTTTTTGTTTTCTTATCTTTTGCACTACAGTATAAGCTTCACGAGCACAGCATGTCTGTATGGTTCCCATTCTCAGCTCTTAGTATAGGGCTGGCACACTATAGTGAGGGGTTTGGTGGTACTAGCCAAAATCTTCTTTTTAGGCTGACCATAGGCAGTTACAAAGGCTTTACCTGTTAGGCCTCATGGGGAAAAGCTGCCCTCCCCACAGCAAAGGAGAGCAGTTTCTGAAAGGACTTAGAGTCAAGGACTCAGGACTCTGGCCCTGATCTATCTCTGTAGTTCTAGCCAAGGTGCCTTCATTGAAAGCCTCTTTACCACTGCCCTTCAGCAGAGAAATTCCTCAGGCACTTCTGCCTAAGACCTTCTTGTGGCAGGAAATGGGAGGGAAGCTTGAAGACACTTTCTCCTCTGACTTCACTTTTCCACTCTTAGCCCTTCCTCTGGCCTCCAGTCCCAAGATCCATGCAAGAGCTTTTTGTTCTGTGCTCCCTCAGCAGGAGGTGACCCCCCAGTTCTGTGCTGATCTTCCTGACCTGGACACATGGGGAAAGACGGAAGGTGGGGGTGGGAGTTGGCACTTTCTTTTGCCTCTTGCTTATTCTATTATTGCAGTAAGTGGCTAAAGGCTTAAGTGTTGATTTCATTGTGGCTCATTGACTTAATTGGCTGTTCAGAAATCGAGCAGCTCAGGTCTTTCAAGGCCAAATTAACAAGTAGACTTTCAATTTAGCATATTTCCTTCAGTGTTTTTTCTATTTAAAAAATATACTTGATATTATATGTACAAGGATTTTCTACCCAGGAGGTTTCCCAGATGGAAATATGTTTTCTATTAAAATTAATATGTACTTGTTGAAAGACAAACAAATGTACAAAGAAATGAACATTTTTATTCCACTTCCCAGAAGCAATCAACTATTAAGAATTTGATTTACTCTATGTGTATGTGTGTGTTAATGGTGAGCAAAGGGCTCACAATTCTAAACTACTTTCACTTAATATTTATTGTGGATATCTTTACATATGTGTACTGCTGCATGGTCCAGGCTTTTTTGCATAACAGCATACGCCTTTTCAAGTCATTAAAAATACCTGAGTTTTATTGGCTGTACTCTAATTTACCAGACCTTTTTTGACATTAGCCAAATTATGTTTTATTTATTTGCTTTTTTGTTTTTGCTGTTCATCATTATTCATGTGTTTATGAGACAGTTAATTTTTTTCTTTGTGAGTTGACTAGTCATATCCTTTCACAGTGCTTTTTCTCTTTAATTTGGTATGTTTTTCTTTATTAAGGATCATACCTTTTCAGTTAGAAATTTATTTACTTCAGGATTTAAATAATTTTATATATACACATGTATACACACACACACACACACACACACACATACATTTTTTTTCAGATCCAAACAAGATTTTTTAATTTTTTTAAATTAACATTTAATGTATTATTTGCCCCAGGGGTACAGGTCTGTGAATCAGCAGGCTTACACATTTCACACCATTCACCATGGCAGATCCCCTCTCCAGTGTCCATAAAGCAGCCATCCTATCCCTACCCTCCACCCCCCGCAACCCTCAGTTTGTCTTATGAGATTAAGAGTCTCTTATGGTTTGTCTCCCTCTCCATCCCATCTTGTTTCATTTTTTCCTTCACAGCAAAGAAGATAATTGAAACAATGAGCTCTTCAAAGCTCTCAAATGTAGAAGTAAGTAAAGAAAATATGTCTCGACCAAAACGGGCCAAACGGAAATTATACACAAATGAAATTTCATCTCCTATTGATATATCTGGGCAAGTGGTAAGCTACTCTTTTTGGTTTTCTTTTTTTTTTAAACATTTTAAGATTTTATTTATTTATTTGTTAGAGAGAGGGAGAGAGCAAGCACAGGCAGACAGAGTGGCAGGCAGAGGCAGAGGGATAAACAGGCTCCCTGCCAAGCAAGGAGCCCGATGTGGGACTCGGTCCCAGGACGCTGGGATCATGACCTGAGCCGAAGGCAGCTGCTTAACCAACTGAGCCACCCAGGCGTCCCTCTTTTTGGTTTTCTTAAAAATAAAACTGTTCATGTTCTTTTTAATTTGGGAGTATTCCTAACAATCTGAATTTTATAATGGTTTGAATTTTTATTCTTTAGATCAGATCTTTTGGAATATGCTTTAAATGTTATACTTTTGCTGTTTGATATATTAAACTTATAATATTAAAAGTGCTGCATTAATGTATACAAGTGTCACATATTTACATTTGTAAATTAATCAGAAATCTTAATCCCATCAATAGAATTATCACTGTTCAGTCATTTATTTGCTTCTAACAGCTATTTTTTTTTTTTGTTAACTTTATTACAAGAGTTGTACAAATCTGGCCTAAGTGGGCCTGGTAAAAATATAGAATTGACATTCAGTCATTTCCTCCTACCTTTCCTCTAAGCCTTCCAGGTTCTTTTAAGAAAAGACTGTAGTTTGTCATCCTGACTCGATGACTCATTCTCTTCACTCAGAACAATCTGTGCTATTACAGGGAAAGTTCTAATTTTCCATCATGCTTGCATTTGCCTAGTGGATGAAAGGGATGGTAGAAAAGTAATTTAAGGAGAAGCCTTCAACAGGAAGTGGCTCAGAGAAATCAGGGCAGAGACCTTTTGCAACAGTAGATGTCAGATACCAGACACTGGAAGGCAGGTGGTGAGGAATTAGGGTCAATAGGAAATACTGTTCTCTTGGTCACTTTTCACTATCTGTCTGATTAGTGCATAATTTCTTCCTGTGGCTGAAATTCTTCCTTTTCTTAGTTTCAGTATAATGCTCTTTCTACTCTTCTAAGTTATATACAGTAGTCCCTTGTCCTTGGTTTTGCTTTCCATGGTTTCAACGTCCTGTGGTCTTTGTGGTCTGGAAGCTGATGATCCTCCTTCTGATATATTTCAGAAGATCAATAATAGCCTAGCACTGTGTCACAGTGCCTCCACATCATTTACCTTACTTCATCTCATCACATAGGCATTTTATCATTTCTCATCATCGTAAGAAGATGGGAGAGTACAGTAGATAAGATACTTAGGAGAGACATACAACATTGACATAACTACTATAGTATATTGTTACAATTGTTTTATTAATGATTGTTGTTAATATAATAATGTGCCTAACTCATGAATTATACTGTATCATAGGTATGTATATATAGGAAAAAACAATAAACATAGGGTTTGGTACTATCCTTGATTTCAGGCATCCACTGGGGGTCTTGTAACATAGGCCCCACAGATAAGGGGGGATTATTGTACTTGTTGCTGTGAAAGATTTTTTCTTAAAAAGTATTTGAGGCACTTGCCTCCAAATATTTTAGTAATTACTTCAAGTTCTATATGTCCTGAATTCAGTATAGGGTGTAGATTATTTTAATCCTATGTTAGGTAGTGTTGGAAGAATTGTTACAAAATCTATTACTTTAGATAATGGTTTTTAATAGATTAGTATACTTATAGTCTAAAAGGACAAAAACATTATACTTGTTATTTCAATTATTAAGCACATGAATAGATCTTACTAAATTTTAAATAACCTTTTATTTATAAAATATTATGAATTTATTAATTTCAGATATTGATGGACCATAAAGTAAAGGAAAGTGATCATCAGATTCTCAAACGACGACTCCGAACTAAAACAGCTAAATAAATCACTTATGGAAAAGGTTTTAATACAGGTTTTATGTTCATAATCATTGTAACTTGAGTCCTGACTTTTCAAAGATAATTGTATATATTATGATGCATTAATTCCTGTGTATACATTGCTATTTTATACATAGTATAATTTTAATTCAATAAAGACAATAAATCAACAGCACCATTTGTCTACTTTTTCTAAGACTTTTTTTTTTATAATAGTTCCTTTTTCTTTTCTCTTTTTTTAAGTATATTTGACACACAATGTTACATTCGTTTCAGGTATACAACTTAGTGATTTGACAAGTTTATGTATTGTGTTATATAATAGTTTTTCAAACTCTGTTCATTTTCCTTTTATCCTAGGCATAGGATCAGTGAAGATCCTAGGAAGGATGTTTTTGTTTTGTTTTGTTTTTTTACACATATCATAGGTCAGATATTTGGATTACTATATTTAACAGTGTCTTGTGAATTGTTTTTACTTCATTTGTTAGGAAATACAACTGATTTTACATGTCTGTTTGGAGTATAGCTAAGATCCAGGAGTAAGTGTGTACAGGTCTCCCAGTTGCCAGAATTTGTGGGCACATAATTTAGAAAAGATCTCAAGTCTTTAATCGGAATGTCTTTTATTTGTTAGTGAGCAAATAGAATTGGCTTTCCTATTTTTTTGGAACACAGAAGATCAGAAGCAGAAAGAAAAGAAGCATCTAGAGGCCAAAAAGTCACAGCTAGCTAGAAAAGATGGAATTTTAGGTCTGGAGGGACCTAAGAAATGCATTTTCTTAATTTTATAGATAAGAAAACTGAGACCCATAAAATTTACTTTTCTCAAGATCATACAGCTAAGGTTTATTGAGCTTTGATTTAAAAAAAAAAGGAAGAGGCAAAAACCAAAGCAGAAGCCTCAGGAATTATTGCCAACTGGGGCTTTTAAATCTAAGAGTATACATTTATATATGTAAAACTTTAAAGGTTTCATTGGATTTTATCATTGTTTAGTTTATTATAATGATGATCTTGATCAGGGAAAAAAGTTATCTTTAGTGTCTTGTTTAAGACACACCATGTTGGGGCTTCTGGGTAGCTCAGAGGGTTAAGCCTCTGCCTTCAGCTCAGGTCATGTCATGATCACAGGGTCCTGGGATCGAGCCCCACATTGGGCTCTCTGCTCAGCAGGGAGCCTGCTTCCCCCTCTTTCTCTGCTTCCCTCTCTGCCTACTTGTGATCTTTCTCTGTCAAATAAATATTATTTTAAATTTTATTTATTATTATAAATAAAAAAAGACACACCATGTTTAGGGAAAATTTCCATCAAAATAGTTCATTAAAACTTTTTAAGCACTAATATGTTTTTATTATGTTACCTGGTTTCATTATGTTAAAAATAGTTACACAGTTGATCTTCATTCATGGATTACGTTTGCAGATTTGCTTACCGGGAAAATGTACTTCTCAGTGCTCTGGGCACTTTTGTAGTTGTTCTCAGACATGTGGAGAGTGGCAAAAATTTTGAGTTGCCCAACATGCATGTTCCCAGCTAGGTTGAACAAGGTGACATGGCCTTCTTGTTTCAGCTCTCAGAGTATAAATGAATGTCCCTGAATATAGACTGAAATCAAGCCTCAGTAAGATTTGTGAGGGAGGCAGAGTTTACCAAATTAGAAGGGCTTGAGAAATACCTCATGCTTTCCAAAGATTCATGCTAACAAAATATAAAACCAAACCTACATAAAGTTGAAAGTAGTCAGTACTCAGAATGCCTCCTGGAACAAAAATCAACACCCTTCAAAGGTAGATACAATACAGATTCTCTGTAACATATCTCTTATAATGTGTGATACAGAGTCAAAACAAACCTTGATAAGGCACATGTTGAATTTTGCAAAAAACTTTAAAGCAACTCTTAAGTGTTTGTTCAGGGATTTGAAGGAAATGTCATCTTAATGACTATAGACATAAGGAATCTCAGCAGAGAAATGGAAAGTTAAAAAATAAAATGGAGTTGTTACAACAGAAAAGTAAAATAAGTGAAATGAGAGATATACTGGATAGATTTAGCAGCAGAAATGTCAGAAGAAAGTGTCAGTGAACTTAAAAACAGATAAATTTAAATTGCCCAAATGGGAGAAAAGAGGTTGAAGAAAGAACAGAGCCTCAGGCTCCTATAGAACAATATCAAATGGATTGACATGTAATTGGAGATTCATAAGAATAAAAAATGAAAATAGGGCAGAAAAATATACTTAAAAATGGTCATTTTCTAAGTTTTATGAAGAAACACTGGCTTTGATAGATATAAACCCCATTAAAGAAATCCAAAGAAGACTACACCTCAGAAGATCATAGTCAAACTACTGAAAACCAACAATAAAAATTTTGAAAGAAAAATCAACACAGTCTTAAAAATTGTGAGGAAAACAACACAATGTATATGATCCACTGATTAAGAGAAATATAAGATTGTATAAAATTGTAATCTGAGCATCAGAAGCCCAATAAAAGTCGGGTAAAAGAAGACTTGAACAGATCCTTTACTAAAGAAGATACGAGCAGTGGTCAATATACATATGAAAAGATACTCAAAGTCATTGGTTATCATGGAAAGACAAAGCCGGAAGTAGAGGCAAAACTATAGTGATTTCTTTGAGGCTGGGGTCAGGAGATGGGATCAGAGGACATGAGGAATAAGTGGGAATCAACTTGAGAAGCACTTAAAAAGGGTGACCAGTTTGAATCTACATTTGAATATCTTCTGGAATATGTAAAAAGCAATATATAAGATGTATTTTTCCATGCTACATGTTGAATAAGAACTATAAGTGTATATATGCCTTTGATGTATTTTCCTTTCAAGATAATCAACTACACATGAAGTAAAATCTGTAATCAGTTGAAAAAAAAGGCAAGCTGAGAAAGATCTTCATAAAGTCAGTTTCTAAAAATATTTTCAAAAAACTGCATTTGTGAATTTCAAGATTACAGAAAACTTGCATGAATAAGACTATTACACAGAATACTTATGTAGTCTTTACTCATATTTTTTTCAGCTTTACTAAGATCTAATTGACAGAATTGTGAGATATTTAAAATGTACAAAGTGATATATATATATATATATATGTATATATATATACATAATGAAAGGATCCCCCAGCCACCGAGTTAATTAACATATCCATCACCTCACATACTTACCCCCCCCCAACTTTTTTTGGTTAGCAAATTTAAGTTCTAGTAGGAAATATCAATTATACAATACAGTGTTTAGCGGAGTTAAAAGTTTTTTTTTTTTAAAGATTTTATTTATTTAACAGAGATCACAAGTAGAGAGGCAGGCAGAGAGAGAGGAGGAAACAGGCTTCCTGCTGAGCAGAGAGCCCAATGTGGGGCCCAATCCCAGGACCCTGGGATCATGACCTGAGTCGAAGGCAGAGGCTTTAACCCACTGAGCCACCCAGGTGCCCCCGGAGTTAAAGTTTTAATGAGAGATGATGAAGGGAAAAGCAGGGTTTAAGTGGGCACCTAGGATATGCTAGGGCTTTCTGTTGCTAGATGAGTGCCAACACGCATGGGAAGAAGGACTATCCACCTTCATAGGTTCTTAAGAGAATTAAATGGGAAAATGTGTAAAAAAATTTTGTAAACACCTAAACAATTAAAATCAGATTGAGACTGAGTTTTGCCCAGGAAGAGATCTTGTGTATTTGCTCAGCACATTGTCTCATAGGGAGAGTCACGCAGGAAGTAATTTAGATTTCTTATATTCTTAGCATCAACTTGCTGAGTTCCCCTGTGGAAGGTGGACAAAGGCCTCAGGAACATTCTAGAATTTACCTGCATAGATTGCTCTTTCTCCTTTATGGCAATCTTACAGGAGGGATGATTCTCCAGTATTATCACCAATTTAGAGCAGCTTCTAACTCAGGGGATCTTCACCCTAATTGCATATTAGAATTATGTATCTTACAAAAACAGAAGTGCTGCTGCCTGTATTCTTCCCAGATCTGATTGAAATGGTCTGGGGAGGGGCCTGGGGATCCAGTTTGTTTGCAAGCATCACTGGGGTTGCTGAGGTGCAGCCAGGCCTGAGAACAGCCACTGACATTGCAAAGACAAGGTTGTCCGCCAGATGGAGACAAAGTACTTCTCTGCAGAAAAGGCTCTACCTAAAACCCGTTCTCTGACTTTACATCTATACCAACTCCAATTTATGTTATGGACCAAGCAGGGCAAACATGTGAGAAGATAGGTAAAATCATCCATGATACTGTTGCTTGCCGACCACAGATATTCTTGGCACCGCTGGGGAAAATTCCAGGAACCAATTTAAAAAAAATAACATGTAACTAAAAATATATCCTATTCACCTAATTACCTGAGCTAGCATCTGGAAATATTTTTAATCCTTTTCCTAGCTCACTTTGATAAAGTAGATCATATAAAAAAAGAGGGTAATATTGCTTATATAGAGTGGAAAATTTTGACATTAGATCACCTTAAGAATTATGCAAATAGAGATCAACATCAGCATGTGTTAAGTAGATTGAAATATGCTCACAAGATTTTAGGAAATAGGTAGCTCTAATAATAGGACTTAGACTTTTTCCTTGTCTGAAATACCTGATTGACAGTTTCTAGTTTTGATTTCTCCCACCTCCGGCCAGGTTCTGTCATGGAAGCTATACAAGCTACAAACTTGATCTCTGTCCTCTTGTAGCTGGAGCTGGTCAGTGAGAGGTAGGTGAAAGTCACCGGGGAGGGCTTCTCTTCCTGACTAAACCAAGTTCCTGTTCTTCCTTGACTCTACCCATTTTCCCCTGTCTTCTTAGGGACATGAACCTTGGAGGTGGACCAACCAGCAATCACCGTCCCTGAGAGGACAAGTGTGAGGACAAGTGAGTATAAGTAAGGATGGCAGAGACCACAGGCAGAAGGAACCTGGGTCGCAGTAGGCAGCTCCTGTGCTAACAAGGACTGCCTGTCTCTGAACTTGTTATGTGGGAAAGGGAGGCTTTTTGTGATTTGCAGATGAATTTATTCTTAACTGATCCATCACTGAAAATTATATTGGCCCATAGCCATAATATATATTTATCATATTGACATTAGACATTTTCCTTTCTAGTTATTATCTTTTTAATCTTTCTAAAGAAACCCTGTCGGCTTTTGACAAAGCTAAGAATTTAGAAGCTCAACATCCTTTTTTGGTTATTTCTAAAAAGCTTATGTCAAATGCCCAATTATAAATACCACACAATCTACAAAGCACTCGTGCCCTAACCACATTTTCCAAGCCAAAATGCATAATTTGACATATCACGTGGCTATAGGGTGGTTTCAACAGTCTGATGCTGGAACATCCAGGATGTCCCCTCAACCAGCTTGACATAGGCTGTAGTTTCCGCTGGGTACACAAAGCACACAGAATCCTTCTGTTGCTGAACACACAGTCAGCAGGATAGAAACAATACACCAATAAGTAATAGACAACAGGTGTTTACATCAACACAGTCTAATTTCATCTTAAAGATAGATGACAAAGATACCTATCTGGAGAAAGAACTGGTAAAAGATTAAGAGTTCTACATTTTGATTAAGCAGAATGGCAGTTTGTGATTCAAAGTCTAGAATATTGAAGATGGTTGCTAACCTGTGGTCCATAGGAGGATTTCATGGAGGAGAATTTCACAGAATTCAGAGGCTGTTTAAAGAACCCAGGAGAACTGAGTTGGCAAAATAGGCATTTGGTGTTGTCTTGGGAAGGTCATAGAGGGATAGGTGAGCCCTCCCTGGGGCACAAACTAGAAATGTGTTCCTGAGTTGTGTCAGCTCTGAGCGGGCAGAGTTGGTGCATTTCTAGAAGGCAAAGGTAATTCACTACAAAGTGGGAGGAAAAAACCCCTTTAAAATGTTGAATTTCATTAGGGTCCACTCCTGATGCTCTTCTCACTTTCATGCTTTTATCACTAGCTGGTATCTCTCACATCTTTATCTCCAGACCTATTCTGCCCCTGAGATTCAGACTTGTTTCCTGCTGCTTCCCAATTATCCACACTGGTTTTTTGCACAGTCATTTTGGACTCACTGTCCAGAAGGCACTTTATTTGTGTCTTTTTTTTCTTGTATATTCCCTTTCTCGATCGTAATTTTTGGCATTTATTTATTCAGCTTTGTTAACATATAATTGACAAAGGTGCAAGCTCTTTAAGGTGTACAGCATGACGATTTGGTCTGTGCATACATTGTGATACCATTAACACACCTATCACCTCACATGCTTACCTGTTTTTGTGAGAACATTTAAGTTCTACTCTCCTAGCAACTTTCAATTATACACTACAGTGTATAACTGTGTGGAACTGTGGTCACCATGTGGTACATTAGACCCTCAGACCTAGCTTATCCCCCAACCGAAGGTCTGTATCCTTTTCCAGTTATTCCCCAACCCCCTATTTCCACCCCTTTCCCCTATTCCTGGCAACCACTTTTCTATCCTCTCTAGGAGATCAAGCTTTTTTTTTTTTAAACATTCTATATACTTGTGACACCGTGCAGTATTTGGTATTTGTCTTTCTTCTTGACAACTATTTATTGCACGCTGACTGGGCTCCAGCACCGGTGATGCGAGGGCCTGGGCACCTGACATGGTTCTGCCCCTGCGTTCTCAGAGGGGCAGGCTGCCCTGGGACAAAGACACACATGACAAGGACATATTTTGTTCTTTGAGGACAAAGGGATGGACTCAGTGTGTTATCTGAGATTAGGGGAACTTTCTGTCTCCTTTGACAGAACTTTTATCCACCTGTTCACCCAGGCTACAAAGCTGGGCTTTGTTCTGTCCTTTCCCTCTGACCATTTATTCACAACCAGGCACATCTCGCCTATTTGGCCTTGTAAGTATTTCTCAAGCCCAGATCCTCTCCCTTCCTTGTTAGCCTCGTGAGACTGTCTCCTCCTCCTCTTTCTTCTTCTTCTTCTTCTTCAGATTTTATTTATTTGACAGAGAGAAAGATCACAAGTTGGCAGAGAGGCAGGCAGAGAGAGGCAGGGAAGCAGGCTCCCCGCTGAGCAGGGAGCCCAACTCGATCCCAGGACTCTGGGATCATGACCTGAGCTGAAGGCAGAGGCTTTAACCCACGAGCCACCCACGCACCCCTGTCTCCATCTTCTACGTGGTCCATGCATTACTCTTTGATGCCAGACTTTGTTCAGTGTCCCCCTTGCCCTGCACTCCACTCCCACCCCTTCCCAGCCTGCCTCCAGTCAGCTTTCTCCAAAACCTCTATCTGACCGTGCTCCTTTTCTGCCTCAAGCTTTCCTAGTAGTTTTCTATTTTATGTTATAGAGGCAGCTTAGATTTCTAACCTCATCATTTTTTTCATCATCTTAAATTTTGCACTCAAGCAACACCAACCTCTTCATGGTTTTTTGAACACACTATTATGGCATTTCATGCCTCTGAGCCTTTGATCCTACTGTCCCATCTCTGTGGCTTCACCTCATCGTTTCATCTTTGTCTGACTTTGGGTTTTCTCCCATGGCCCTCCTGCACTCATAGTGGTTCATGCTTATTTACCCTCACCGTAGTGCTTCACATACTACACATTATGTTTCACACTCGCCTGCCTTTCTAGAATGTGGGCACCTCAAGGATGGGAGCTTCCTTCACTCATCTCCATGTCCGGCAGTATGTTTGACAAATGCAGTTTGTAGTGGAGCTTACTATGGGATGCGACCAGAAGTGAAGAAATGCTAGTTTGCCTCAGAAGAAATGTGATTTGACGCCTGAGACAAGGAAGCGATTGGTGATTTATGGTTTGATTGTCCAACTGGCCTCAAAAGTCAGCAGCGCAGATGTGACAACTCCCTTACATGCACACATGGTTTTTGTCAGTCCCAGATGGGCACAGCCACTTGACCTACTGAACTGTGAACAGGAGCAGGGCATGGTCTTCAGGGTAACCCTGACAGGTCACACCTTCCACTTACTGTGGGATGGTCCTTGTTTTACCCCAATGAGTGACCAGGGTTATTGTGATGATTGCTGCTGGATCCTGGCTCCATCTGGAATAGCTTGTGGAGAGTATGCTTTATGGGCTGGTTTTTTGTCATTCAAACTGAGAGTTAAGTAATAGGCTCCTGAGAGCAAAACAGTGATGGCCCAGGTGCTGCAGCAGCTTCTAAGATGAAGCATTTATGGAGCGTGGTGTTTGGACAGCTGGACAAGTGCAGCTATAGTTGAGACACACTAAAACAATTTTTTTGTTTATCTGATATTCAAATTTAATGGACATCAGGTGTTTTATCTGGCAACTCTACATGGAAGTGACTTGAAACACATACCCCAAGTTAGGGGCTATTTGATGTGTGAGGAAGAATTTTGGACAAAGTGTCCTAAATAACTGGTTTCAAGCCAGAGCTCCACATCTTTTTTTTTTTTTTAAAGGATTTTATTTATTTATTAGAGAGCAAGGAGCACAACTAGGGGGAGCAACAGGCAGAGGGAGAGGGAGAAGCAGACTCACTGCTGAGCAGGGAGCTGAATCATTTTAAAATGTTCATTTATTTTTTAAAAGATTTCTTTATTCGAGACAGTGAGAGAGACAGCAAGGGCGGAGGGGCAGAGGGAGAGAGAGTCTTAAGCGGATTCTATGCTGAGCTTGGAGCCCTATGCAGGACTTGATCTTACTCCCCTTAGCTCACAACCTGAGCTGAAACCAAGAGTCAGAAGCTTTATAGACTGAGCCACTCAGGTGCCCCTAAATCATTTAAATTTTAGTCTTTTGGTGTTGTTTAAAAGCAATAAGATATATATAATACATTTAAAAAAATCAATATGATACATCTTTTGGCTTTTAAATAGATGCAGGGATTGATCCTAGGACCCTGGGATCATAACCTGAGCTAAAGGAAAACACTTAACCAATTGAGCCACCCAGGTGTCCCACAGCTCTCCATCTTTCAGCTGTTGTCTGCCTGAGAAATGAGAGGGTTTCCGAGTGTGTGGTTTTCAGATTTTGCTTAGTTTCAAAAACTGCACAGATGAAATTTTATTAGAAAGCCCACAATATAAAACAGATAAAAGCTGTGTTGCTGATTGAAGTGGAGTATGGGTCACTCTCCACCACAAGGTGGTAGAAGTGAGCGCAGCTTGAAAACTGCAGGACTTGATTTCTAAAATCCTTTCCACCTCGGACAGTCTGGGTGCCCAAGTGAATCATTTCACAGAGAGTGAGGATCCCACTGGTGGCTGATCACACCTGTCCTTCCCTAGTTATAGTGGCAGAGGCTGCAGAGATAAGGAGAAATAAGTATCATTATCAATAAAGGTGGCATTAAGAAGTACTTGGAAAAAATATACAGTGGAAAAAGGACAGTCTCTTCAATAAATGGTGCTGGGAAAATTGGACAGCTATATGTAGAAGAATGAAACTCGACCATTCTCTCTCTTTTTTTAAAGATTTTATTTATTTATTTGACAGATAGAGATCACAAGTAGGCAGACAGGCAAGCACAGAGAGAGGGGGAGGCAGGCTCCCTGCTGAGCAGAGAGCCCGATGCGGGGCTCAATCCCAGGACCCTGGGATCATGACCTGAGCCGAAGGCAGAGGCTTTAACCCACTGAGCCACCCAGGCACCCCTCGACCATTCTCTTACACCTTACACAAAGATAAACTCGAAATGGATAAAAGACCTCAACATGAGACAGGAATCCATCAGAATCCTGGAGGAGAACATAGGCAGTAACCTCTTCGATATCAGCCACAGCAACTTCTTTCAAGATATGTCTCCAAAGGCAAAGGAAACAAAAGCGAAAATGAACTTTTGGGACTCTATGAAGGTCAAAAGCTTCTGTACAGCAAAGGAAATAGTCAACAAAACAAAGAAGCAACCTATGGAATGGGAGAAGATATTTGCAAATGACAGTACAGACAAAAGGCTGATATCCAGAATCTATAAAGAACTTCTCAAACTCAACACACACAAAACAGATAATTATGTCAAAAAATGGGCAGAAGACATGAACAGACACTTCTCCAAAGAAGACATACAAATGGCTATCAGACACATGAGAAAATGTTCATCATCACTGGCCATCAGGGAGATTCAAATCAAAACCACATTGAGATACCACCTTACACCAGTTAGAATGGCCAAAATTATCAAGACAGGAAACAACACGTTTTTGGGAGAGGATGTGGAGAAAGGGGAACCCTCTTACACTGTTGGTGGGAATGCAAGTTGGTGCAACCACTTTGGAAAACAGTGTGGAGATCCCTTAAGAAATTAAAAATAGAGGGACGCCTGGGTGGCTCAGTTGGTTAAGTGGCTGCTTTCGGCTCAGGTCATGATCCCAGCGTCCTGGGATCGAGTCCCACATCAGGCTCCTTGCTCAGCAGGGAGCCTGCTTCTCCCTCTGCCTCTGCCTGCCACTCTGTCTGCCTGTGCTCGCTCCTGCTCTCTCTCTGACAAATAAAATAAAATCTTTAAAAAAAAAGAAATTAAAAATAGAACTTCCCTATGGCCCTGCAATAGCACTACTGGGTATTTACCCCAAAGATACAGATGTAGTGAAAAGAAGGGCCATCTGTACCCCAACGTTCATAGCAGCAATGGCCACGGTTGCCAAACTGTGGAAAGAACCAAGATGCCCTTCAACGGATGAATGGATAAGGAAGATGTGGTCCATATACACTATGGAGTATTATGCCTCCATCAGAAAGGATGAATACCCAACTTTTGTATCAACATGGACAGGACTGGAAGAGATTATGCTGAGTGAAATAAGTCAAGCAGAGAGAGTAAATTATCATATGGTTTCACTTATTTGTGGAGCATAACAAATAACACAGAGGACATGGGGAGATGGAAAGGAGAAGGGAGTTGAGGGAAATTGGATGGGGAGTTGAACCATGAGAGACTATGGACTCTGAAAAACATTCTGAGGGTTTTGAAGGGGCAGGGGGTGGGAGGTTGGGGGAGCCAGGTGGTGGGTTTTATGGAGGACACGTATTGCATGGAGCACTGGGTGTGGTGCATAAACAATGAATTCTGTTATACTGAAAAGAAATTAAATAAAAAAAATTAAAAAAAAGAAGTACAAAATAGAATTATTAACTCCCTCCGTTTATTTCTCCAGCAGACGTTGTTGAGCCCTTACTACTGAAGAGGCAATGTATCTGGTAGACACTCTGGAGGGAGAATAAGAGGAAACCATAGAAGGACCTCCTGAGTAGGAATGCTAAACTGTGTGTACAAGGAATCACATCTGCATTTATTGGGATCTGCTGCATGACAGGCATGTTATTGCTTCTGACTTTAAAAAAGACCTCAGTGAATATCGCTCCAGCTCACAATTCCTGTTCCTTCCCATCTGCTTTCATCACTACGTATGTCCTTTCAGTGGATTCTCTAAAACATAATTCCTTTATTTGTTATCTCTGAGTCCTTTTAGCTGATGTTACCATGTATAAGAACCTCTGCCTTTGCTGAGTGTAGGATGATAAAGTCATAACATGTGCTCTTCCCAGATAGGTGTTCCTCAGATGCAGCTTCCTTCCACAGCATGATGTGTCCCCAGGTCAGCTGTTGTCTGATGTAAGTCATTTTGGACATTAGTCTCATTTTCACCCAAGCATGTGCTGAGGCTATTAGCAGATTTTGCCATTTCTTGTTCTGCAGGATTCCCCGACTTTTCTCCCTTCTCTCCCTGCCATACCTAATGGCTCAACTAAGCTCTGCTCATCCCTCATCTAACTCACTGCCCCTTTTTGTTCCCAAGTCTCTCCCTCCCTTTTCCCTAATATTTTGCATGGCTTAGCGAAAGTTCTTCTTTGCCACCCTAAGGCTCACAGCAAGGGCTTTGAGCCCAGTGCCCTATCCTTGTCTCTCTGCAATTGAAAACCCTCTGGTGCATGTTTGAACAAATGCCAACTTTTTGGCCTGGCTCTAAAAGGCCAGTTATTTATTTGGTTTTGGTTTTTAAAAAACATATTTGTTTTTCATCCATGGGTGGTTTTGTAATTTCTGTTAATACAGAAAGTTTAAATGTATGCAAGTTTTTAAAAAGTAAACAAAAAGTATACATAAAATCATATTTATATTATATATTATATAATATCAAATCTATTTCTGGGGTGGTTGGGGGGAAATGAACATTTGTGATACCCTTTTGGACTGTTCTTCTATGTCTATATATTTTTCTTCAACAAAAGAAGTACCTTGTTTTTTTATTTAACAATATATAGTGAACATCTTCTGATTTTATTCAGTATTTTCCTCAATTTCTTTAAAGACTGTGGTTTTCCCTTGGATACTGGTAATGTTTTTAGCCTGCCCTCTTTCCTGGGTCATCGGGTCCTCAGAGGTCCTAGGATTTTGCTGTTAAAAGCAATGCTGCACGAACCGTATTGCAACTCTGTGCTAAGTTACGGCTGTGCTTTCTCTCCTTAGGTCAGTTCGAAGAGAAGATGAAGATGTCGATGCAGAGCCCACTCTGTGGTTTGGTCAAGCTTCGTTACAGTGCAGCTGATCAGTCTCTGGCTCTCTCCCTCCCGGCCAGGTGAGACTGCTTCCCCTCCTTGTCAGTCCCACGTCTTCTGTCGCCTTTAAGCCACAGCTTAAGGCATCAGGCAGCTCTCACCTGACGCACACGACTCATTTTTCTCAGTTCTGCAGATGGAAGTAATACAGAGCCACCCACTCCCTTCTCCTCCCACTGTTATTGTCATTCCCATCTCTCGCTGGAGAGCGTGGCAGGATGGCAAAGTTCCCTAACTCGAGCCTCACATAAGATGGTGGTGAGGGAAGGCTCTCCACTCGCCGTGACTCAGGACACATGTGCTAACGCTCGCACCACACTATGGAGACACTCACCTCAGCTCTGTGGACCAAGCCATGCTCCCGCAGAGAGGACCGTGGAGCTGGCTCCTGGCTCTGGCTAGAAGAAGAAAGATGGGCACACACAGTGTGCCACTTCACGAAGTCTCACGGCTCCTTTTGTAATGTTAGCAGAGGAGGGAAAGACTGGTTTTTCAAGCTGGGTTCTGTGACCGTAGGGTTCTACCTCAGAATCTCGAGGGACATGTCATGTGGGGAGCAGGAGGCAAAGATGATTGTGGGGACCTCAGCTGGTTTGCCTTTCTGTGCTGCCAGAGAAGAAGATAGAAAGATGCTGGAAGAAAGTGAGGGGCTTTGTGAAGTAAGCAGAGGTCATGTCTTCACTCAAGGTTCCTGGTCTCTTTTTTCTTCCTTTTTTGGGAGGAGGCAGCTGCTGGGCCTGGGGGTTAGGGGTTGTCCAAGAAAATCCCCCAGAGGTTATGGGGTGGTGCTTGTTCCATGTTGTGAACCCCAGGAATGCAGACTGTGTAGGGGGGAATTGTGTGGGAGCATAGCTGAGGAAGAGGGGAAGGGGACAGCCCAGTCCCACTGCATGACGGGGCAGGTGCACCTGAGGCTCTCTGTGGGTCCTGAGCAAGCTGGGGAGTGAGTGGGAAGCAGGGACCATTTTGTCACCTTTTATCACCACTTCGGCCTGTGTGGTCAGTAGGTCAGGCCAGGGCCACTCACAGGGTTTGATGGGGGAGGAAACAGGACCGTCTCTGTAGAACCACCTGGGACACTGGGTGGGAGGAAATGAGTAGAGGAATAACAAGAATCTGATGAATGACTTCTTTCTCACCTCGATGCATTTAGATGATCAGATTGTCCCCCAGGCAATGAGACTGAGGGACAGGAGTCAGGTGTGAGGCCCTCTGGAAGTAACGGACGTTAGGAGTCTGCTGCAGTAGGTCAGGAACTTAGCAGTGTGTGGTGACTGACAGTAATGATGACATTACTTAAGTGATATTTTAAACCCCAAATGATCGAAAATTGCCAGATTGGGCCAAGTTTTTTCGATTGGCTGAAATCTACAGTTTTGTCATTTGTGAGAATGAATGAGTACCCGTGAAAGAAAAATTTATAAAAATAAAGTGAATTTTATGCTTGGATATCGATTATTTATGACTGCCTAAGTCACATCTGCTGTTCGGTTTTTCAGGTGAGAAAGGAGGTCCAGAAAAAGGGAGTGATTTATTCAAGGATTTAGTTATTGAGCCGCAGAGTGGTCTGGGACTGCATTTGCCCACTCTGTCACTACCCCCAGGAGAATGCCCTCAGCCACACACCTGTTGCCAAACGGAATAGGACTGTAGTAATGAGGGAGAATGAAGACCACAGAGAAACATTCCAGGGGCAGGAGAGAAGAGGTCTTTGAATGGACTTACAGAATTTGGGCTGGTGGTAGGTGGTCTGGGGCAGGTCTGAGGAAGTGGGCCTTTGCTCTGAATTGGGTGCTGTCTGAAATGACATCACTGTTAAGAGAGATGTGATGGATCTGAGGAAGCAATCTCTAGGTCAAATATTCTTTGAAACATCTTCTGCTACCATAATCAGCTTGAATAAAAATATACCCAAGATAAAAAGAACAACAGATAATTTATAGTGAATTTATAATTTGATGCAATTTTTCCCCCACCCCCCTGCCCCCCAGTATTGGAGGAGGGGAGGCCAGGTTGCTTTTTAGAATGTTGAACAATGTGTGGGGCGCCTGGGTGGCTCAGTGGGTTAAGCCTCTGCCTTCGGCTCAGGTCGTGATCTCAGGGTCCTGGGATCAAGCCCCGAATTGGGCTCTCTGCTCGGCGGGGAGCCTGCTTCCTCCTCTCTCTCTGCCTGTCTCTCTGCCTACTTGTGATCTCTGTCTGTCAAATAAATTTAAAAAAATCCTTAAAAAAATAAAAAAAGGATGTTGAACAGTTTGAATTGCAAGTTAGATTAGGTGTGACATGCGATCACAGAGAGTAAACTGTCCATAAACAAAGAGATCCAAACTATTAGTTTCTCCTCTATTTTGCTGGTATGAATTTTTCCTGTTTCTCTTCTACATGGTCCTCCCAGTGTAAGAATCTGAAAAATCTCTGCTCACCATCGCATTATAAAGTCCAACACCTAACCTAGACACAAAAGAGACAGTTGAAATAAAGAGCTTGGACATACATGTTATTATAACTCCAACTATGAGTAAGGTGAAATTTTCCTACTTCCCTGGGGGCAATAACCAGATACTCAGGAGCTCCTCCTGAAAATGCCATTGACATTAAGCCTCAGCTTTTTGGGGAAGAGGAAGATGGAACATCTGATGTGGAAATGGGGACTTTTTCCAAGTTTCCTAGTTGGTATCTGAGTTTGGCCTCTGGCAAGAAGAGGATGAGCTCCTTAGAGAGGGTGAACCCTACATTTCAGAATTGGACCAAAGCTCTACTTTATGGAAAAAGCAGGGAAAGCTTATGGATGTGGTATTTTTTTTTTAAAGATTTATTTATTTATTTGACAGACAGAGATCACAAGGAGGCAGAGAGGCAGGCAGAGAGAGGGGGTGGGGAACAGGCTTCCCGCTGAGCAGAGAGCCCGATTCGGGGCTTGATCCCAGGACCCTGAGATCATGACCTGAGCCGAAGGCAGAGGCTTAACCCACTGAGCCACCCAGGCGCCCCTGGATGTGGTATTTTGTGGAGTTGCATAGATTGATTCCTGACTAAGCTCTAGGGCCTGGTGAACAATGCATGGCTTGTGGACCACGGATAGGCCAACCAGCTTTTCCATACAGCAGTCAATCTAATAGAAACACCAGTTTTTCTTAAGCCTTATCAAAAGCAGGGGCACAATGCCTGGGACTCTTCATGTGAATAACCTCAGGTGCAGAGGAATATTTTAGAGCCCTCTGGAAACATCCAGCAGCTGAAACAGCTAGGAGAACAGCTGAGAGTGCTGGGAGGAGACTGGGATTCGGCAAGGGGAAGATCACACTTGAGAAAGGAAGTATCGAGTCCCCCCCCCCCCCCCCCAGCCTTAGGAAACAGGACCCAAATGGGCTGCTCCTTGGGAGGCAAAGCTGAGAGAGTGGCTGCATGCTTTCCAGCTGCCTAATAACCCAGGTGCTGCTCAGATGCAAGAGTTCTGGGATCTTCCATTCCCAAGATCTGGGTTTTAAACAGCTCCCTGCTTGCTTGCCCTGTGGTAATTAAACTGAACATGGGAAAGGAGCAGAGACCCTGGGGGGAGAAGCAGAGAGTGGCAGGTGTGGGAGAAGCTGCTGCTCAGAGAACATGGTTCTTTTCTGCTGGTTGGCTCTCTGCTCCGTATCTTCTAGCTGCGTAACAGGGACGATGCAAAGTCTCTGTGCATCTAGTTCCTCATTTCTCACAGAGGATTGTGGATGCCTTCTCCCTAGGGATGAGTCAAGGATGAAGGGAGATTGGGCTTTAAAATAGCTATGGCAGGTCCTAACTCACGGATCGTAGATTGGCTCATTTCTTCCTCCCTGAGCAGAAAGTAACACTGTCCTTCTAGGTAATCTAGCAAGCCTGGGGCTGCAGGGGCTAGACTCAACTTGGGGAGAGAGGGATTTCCCAGAACCCTCTTTCTAACTCTCGCTTTAACACAGATTACAAGGAATGGAGTCACTCTGTAGGAGGCCTGTCATTTGAGTCCACTGTAGTCCTTCAAGCCACGGGACTGGAAACACACTGCTCCTAGTTACCTGGAGTCAGAGAGAGAGACGCATCTGACAGGGTTGACTGACAAAACTTAGGAACGTGGACACTGGTGGAGTAGTTCTTCTCCCTTCCAAACAGTGTGAGGCTCCCATAAAAGTTGGCATTTCCAAGTGTCTGCAGGCAGCCAGCAGCTAGCATTGACAAGTGGTTTTTAAATTCTAGTTAATAGCCTTGTTCTTGTTCCTGTTTCCATGGATCTAGGTGGAAATTAGGATGAAAACAAAGAAGGCTTAGAAGTAGTTAGGCTAAAGAGACTAGCCCTGCCAGGCAGCATGAACTAGGCCCACCATTCTGACTCTTCAAATACCCTATTTATTGAAAGCTAAGCTTCCTGCTAGGATGACTGACTTATTCTGGCCTACCTATTCTTTTCTCAAATATATTAATGGAAATCCGAGTTCCTGTAAACCTCTTTGTCTTGGGCTAACCGGGATAGCTGGTCATGCTGCTGGAAAAGACGAAGACAAATCACTGAGAAAGAGACAGCTTCGATGGACTGTGGAGCTATAGGCTAGGGTCAGGGGTAAGGGAAGTCCAGGTCGGTGGTTAGCTGCTTGAAGTAAGGCCCCAGAGCCACAAAGTAGAACTAGTTAAGTATTGGGGAAACCCAGAAGTTGGAGCAGTTACTGAGGCCCCTTTGTATAACGATAAGCAATAATCAACTGCTGCAAACACGCAGAAACAAACAAACCAAAAATTCCCTCCTTACCCTGAATTATAATGTGGGCTAGCCGTGGATAAAAACCTTCTTTGGGACTTGGGGCTGAGGAAATAAATCAGCTTTGTAGGGGACTGATCTGCAGAGCAGGACTCATCAAAATCACCTGGAGTGTTTACTAAACAGTTTCCTGGACCTCTCTCCAAATCTACCGAACATAATTATTACAGGCAAGGACTGGGAATCTGTCCTTTTAGTAAGCACCTTGAGGGATTCTAATGCACAGTGAGGTTTGGGGATCATTTGCTCTGGGGCAATGTTCTTCAAATGTTTTTGACCATTCACCCTAGCAGTGAAAAAAAATTGAAAATATTTATCTTCAACATATGTATATGCATTTATTTTATTACTCCTACTCATCTTTTGAGTTTCGTATTATATGCCTCAAGGAATGGCTCAGTTGGCTCAGTTTATGTTCTGATTGTACCTTGGAACTTTGAGAACACACTCCAGGCTGCCAGACTAGAGTTTCTTGAGGACAAAGGAGTATGTCTATTGTATTCATTTTTGTACTTGCAGCAGCTCAGTGCTTGGCTCATAGTTGGGTATTCAATGAAATATTGGTTTAAATTGAATTAAAAGAGGGAGAGAGCTCGTCTGTGGAGCAGTGCTGGTTAATGCTAACATTGCAAGTCCAAACTGCTTTGTTTCCATGGAAACATGACCGCGGGTTCATGTAGACACCTCCACCTCTCAATGCCAGGTACCCAAAGAGAGTTTAAAATCCTATTTCCTTGTCACCAGCTGGTTTTCTCCAGCAGGGGCAGAACTCCTGCTGCCGGAGAAAGGACCCTTCACTGAAAGAGCGGAATGAGGCATCAGCAAGAGGCTTTCAATTCAGACAAGTTAAGGAGGAAGGCAGCGGACCAACCTCATTCTTCAAACAATACTTCCACACTCAGGTGGCAGGACTCCGGGGGGAAGCCTCTTTGTATAGGGAGGTGAGCGAACAAATCCACTTCTCTCTCCTGGGGGCTGTGTTGTTGAGTCCCAGTGACTGCTAACATCAGTTACACCATCACTACTTAGTAGCACCTTTGAAGACAGGGATTGCTGGCTTTGGAAAAACCTAGTCAGTTTCTTTATCTGCTGTTGATGGAAAAGATCAACATCAAAATGAAGATTGAAAGATTTGGAGCAGTTTCATGATTATATAACTGCTTCTAGGCATGGGAAGCGGATGTTGTGCCCATTTTAGGTAAACTACAAAATTGTGGAAAGCTGTAGCTGGAAAGATCTTCGCGATTTTGACCCTTGGTCTGTATCATCACTGAGGTGGATATTGTGAAGGGACCCAAACTACTTTGCTCAGTACAACCATTAGGTTCTTTTCTGGCAAATGTCTGTAGTTTTTAATATTCGAAACTGGTAAGGTTTATATGCTCCTGATTGCAACTTCCTAGTAGATTATGGAAGCAAGTTTCAGACCAAATATCCTAGCACCTATTCACATTTAATCACAAGCAGACCTCAAAATGACCAGATCTGATCTTTGAGATCCTCTGACCATTGTTAAGGAAAAAATTATCCATGACACTTGTTAAAACAGTAAGGCAGACCTTATTCAGGACTACTGAGATAGGTATAGGGACTAATGCAGTAGGGTTTCACTGTAAAAGGGAGAGACTGGGCTCAACTCCTCTAATACAACAAGGAAAGGTAGGAATTTATAGGTAAGGAACAGTGTGTGTTGGGGGGGGGCGGGTGGAACGCTAGTGGTTGGAAAATTACTAAGAGCAACCATCAAGGGTTGGGGGGTGGTTCTGGCTAAATCAGCCTGGTGGGATTCTTAGTGAAGGCTGGCCAGAAGGAAATGGTGGAGGATGAAGAATCTAATTTGATATTGAGAATGATCAAATGTGGAGGGTGGGAGGTTCTCAAAATTGGACTTAGCAAGATTCTTGCTAAAATTGGGCTCTTGAGGACATGCCCAAGGTTAGAAAAAGAGCTCAGAGCTGCCCAACTACTTTGGTCAAGGAGAGAATCTTTTTCTCCATACGTGGTTGAAAGGTCTAGGAAGGTCCATCTTAGCTTGGCTTGGGTCTACATCTCAAGGTTGTGGGTTCAAGCCCTGTGTTGGGCTCCATGCTGGGCATACAGCCTACTTAAAGAAAATATGTTCCTCAGGAACAGAAGTTGCTTCCAAAAACTCTCTCTTTCTCTCAACTCCCAACCCTAAATGTCCTTCCAGGATAAGTTTCATCACTCTCCATCTCTTCTGACTCTTCTTTTCTCTCATTATAAACTTTTGCTTTTCTTGTGGAAATCTAGGCTTTTCTGCTGATTTCTTACCATTCTTACCATCTGCGTAGTGAAGCACAGAAGTGGGAGGTCGGTGGGGAGTTGGGGAGAAACGCAGGACCAGTGTTGGAATTGTTGGAGGAGGGGAAGAGAGTGTGAATATTTATCCCCCACTCACATCCCTGCTAGATAGTTTACTCAAACTCTAGGTTCATGGATAAGGATGAGATCTCTGGCACTGGATTCATTTCACATCTCTTTTTTCTTTTAATCACTCCCCTCCCGTTACTACACATGATGCTACTACAATTCAAAAATATGCCTATGTTTTAGATTTACTGTAGCAATAACATGTATGCCAATGAAATCTTACAAATTGCAACCACTAATGGAATTACTATTTTTCTTGTGCTTAGAAATGATAGCAATAAAATTTATTCTCGGCTCTACCACCGCAATGTGTAAAAACACAGAAGATGATAAATACAGCAACAGAGGGCCTGCCCTGTGACTGTATAAATATCCTCAGAGAATATTGGCTTTGGTTCCTCTCATGCGGGGGAGGGAGGAGTGAGGTTATTTGACCTGGAATTAGTGGGGCATAAGCTAACAAAATGATGCAGAATCCTTGGTCTCATTTTACTTCATGACTCTGACAAAGAAAAAAATATCCAGAGAAAGCCAAGGGTTTTCCTAAGACCTAACCAGCTAGTTAGAGTCAGACTCAGGACCAGAACCAGGTGTGCCTTCATCTCCTTCATGCTGTCTCTTTGCAAGATTTCAGCTGATAGGATACAAGAACATAGGAAATTCATTCCTGCACATACACAGAATATTGCTTTCAGTAACTGGGACATTTTGGATGGACAGAAACAAAGGAAGAGTGCATCCTTGCAAGGCATAATGCAATTTTAGAATCTGTTCTGCACGTTGTCTGCTCACAAAGAAGGAACTCCAGTCCATCTCCCTGCCTGTTGCTGTTAAGTTGTGAAGGAGTAGCTGAGAAACTTCACTGTGAGACTTCTGTTGGTCTTCTGAGAACAGGCAGTATCCAGAGCCTCAAGAAGAGGAAGTCTACTTTAAAGAGAAGGGATTGCCAAAGAAATATTGCACTGGATGGAATTACACAGGCAAGGGAGACTTTGTTCAGGACTATTGCACAGGGATCAACAGTATATACCAGGGGAGAGGGTGAACTCACCTTCCCTGAAACAAAAACCCAAGGACTTTAAGCACTGAGGTGAGCAAGGGGGAAAGTAGTGGAGGAGGTTGGGGGGAGGTTGGTCAATGTGATTAAGCCATTTGTATTTGCTAATTGATGCTTATTGAAGTTAGGCTCCTACCCACTCACAGAGCCTGGGAGATGGGGCCCTATCTTTATTGGTGATTACATTTCAAAGAGCTGGCTCCAGGACCTAGAGAAAGATTTCTGGGTTGTAGAAGATGTTTATTTCAGAGTCAGAGAAAGAATTTACAAATGCAAATTTTCTAAAGTTTATGCTCTAAGAAAAGAGAGGCTTGTCAGGGGCCTTGAGTCAGAAGGCCTAAGGATTAGCCAAGCTGATGGGCAGGTTAAGGTCCTTTTGCCAGGGTTCTGAGGCCTGGACGCAGGTATGTCAACTATGCAGGTGTGTCAACTAAGATAAGCTGGGTTATGCTGGAAAGAGTTCCGGTTCAAAACTTTCCCATCGCAGGCAAGCCACCAATACCTGAAGTCACATGGAAAGTGGTTTATTCTTCTGCTGTCACCCTCCCATTTCAATCAGCTTTTAAAATGAAGCAGTGAATGGACCTAAGGGAAGGTGGAGAAAGAGCCCCCACTAAAGTGGCCACCACAGGGGAGTTGGGAAGGGAAATGTGTGAAGGGGTAAAAAAAGATGGTTTTGAAACACTTTTGAAGTTTTGAACAATGTGAACATTTTGAAAATTTTGATCTTATTGAAAACTTCCCTTCAACTTAGAGAAATCTAGAGCATTCCGTTTTTGCACACCTGCCTGCATATCCAGTGTATGCATGTATGTGTATCCTCTCCTAGATGTGACTTCCCTGGACTTAATCTTTGTAGTCACGGGCACAAGGCTCAGCACTTGGGAGGGCAGTCAGTGGCTGCTTCAAAGCTCTTCTGGGTTTGTTGTTCGGCAGCTTTGGGGGTCTGGATCACAGCACTTCCTGGGTGAAGGGAGCCCCCGCCCAACCCCGCACCTCCCTGCACTCTGCTCCAATGCTCCTCCCCAGGGGCCATTCCTTGTACTTGCCAGAAGGGGGTGCTGCACAGTATGTAAATTTAAGGCATAGAGTGAGATATTTGATACATACATGTATTATGAAATGATAACCACAATAAAGTAGTTCACATCTCTATTGCTTCCCATAATTACCATTTTTGGATAGTGAGAAAATTTGAGATTAATTCTCTTAGTAAATTTCAAGTATATAATATAGTATTGTTAACTATAGCCAACCATGTTGTACATTAGACCACCTGGAATTTATTCATCTTAGAATGAAGTACGTACCCAATGGCTAGTATCTTCCCATTTTCCCTGAATAGAGCCCCTGACAACTACCCTTCTACCCTCTGTTTTTTTTTTTTAAATTTTTTTTTTTAAGATTTTATTTATTTATTTGTCAGAGAGAGAGAGAGAGTGAGAGTGAGAGCAAGCACAGGCAGACAGAGAGGCAGGCAGAGGCAGAGGGAGAAGCAGGCTCACTGCTGAGCAAGGAGCCCGATGTGGGACTCGATTCCACATGATCCTGGGATCATGACCTGAGCCGAAGGCAGCCGCTTAACCAACTGAGCCACCCAGGCGTCCCTACCCTCTGTTTTTATGAGTTCCACACGTAAATGAAATTTTTTAGATTTCACACATAAGTGAAAACATCCAATATTTTTCTCTGACTTATTTCACTTGATATAATGCCCTCAAACTCTATCCATATTATTGCAAGTGGCAGGATTTTCTTCTTTTTATGGATGGATAATATTCCATTGTGCATATATTCTATATTTTTTATCCATTCATCTCATCCATCAGTGGAGACTTAAGTTGCTCCTGTGTCTTGGCTATTAAGAATAACGCTGCAATAAACATAGGGTGCAGATACCTCTGTGAGATAGTGATTTCATTTCCTTCAGATACATACCCAGAAGTGGGATTGCCAGATTGTCGGGTAATTCTATTTTTAATTTTTTGAGGAACCGCCATACTGTTTCCATAGTGGCTACACCAGCTTGCATTCCCAACAACAGTGCTCAAGGTTCCCTTTTCCCCATCCTCACCAACGCTCCTCTCTTGTCTTTCTCAGAACTGCCACTCTAACAACTGTGAGGTGATATCTCATTGTGGTTTTGATTTGCATTTCCCCAATAATGAGTGATGTTGAGCATCTCTTCATGTGTCTGTTGGTTGTCTCCATGTCTTCTTTGGAAAAATGTCTGTTCAAGTCCTCTGACCACTTTTGCATGTGAAAACTTCACTCAGAATTGCCTCCTTCATGTAGTCTAGGGAACTCAGTGTTCAGTATTTCTGAAGATTCTGCTGCCTAAATCTTTTCCATATGTTTAGGAGTTACCTAGGGCCTTGAAAAGGGCCATGGTAGGTGGAACATAGGTCCTCGTTGCTAAGAAAATTTTATAATAATAATAATAAATATGGTTATTTATTATAACTATAAAAGTGATTAATATAAAGTGATCAATTATAATAATTCAGTGAAAATGACAAGAATGAATGAAATAGTATTTATAAATGTTATGATCACCCTCGTTTTACACACAAATAAACTAAGATTTAAGGTTGAACACCCAGGTCTGTCTAGGGGCAAAACCCACATTCAGGGCCAGTCTGCTACACAGCTTCCCTTCCAGTTCTTAAGACTATCATGTGGAATCCCATGGTCATTACCTTTAAACACTCTGACTACTGTTAAAAAGAACTTGTCCCAGGGCACCTGGGTGGCTCCGTGGGTTAAGCCTCTGCCTTCAGCTCAGGTCATGATCTCAGGGTCCTGGGATCGAGCCCCACATCAGGCTCTCTGCTCAGTGGGGAGCCTGCTTCATCCTCTCTCTCTGCCTGCCTCTCTGCCTACTTGTGATCTCTGTCAAATAAATAAAAGCTTTAAAAAAAAAAAAAAAGAACTTGCCCCAAACTTGGTGTGGGAAAAAAACATTTTACAAGGAGTCATTTGCAACCTCTGTTCTAGGAAGAAACTAACATTCCTGATAAAATGTTTAAGTAATTTTCTGGTAAACATTAATGGAACAAAGTCTTGTTCTGGGAAACCAGTCACCTATCTGCCCTGCTGACAGACACTCAACAATCTAGTTACTCTTAGCAAGCCTTCTTTTCTTTTTGTACTTCCTACAACATTTTCCTACAATGAGTACATTTCTGATGGCCTCACTAGAGGCCTTTGCCCTTGTGGTTATAATAGACCTTGACGATGTTCATAACTAAACAGTCTGAAGAGTTTTCATGCATGCACTAGACGTGCATGGTTGCTGTGGGCTCTCACTTTATGATGATCCAATGGATAAGAACCCCCTCAACTATCTACTCTTACCAACCTCTTTGCTGCTTCTTCATTGTTACCTCCTCCCCTCAATGATTTCTGTTCCTAATTAATCTGGACTGGAGACACTGAGATGGCCTAGTTCTCACCTCGACTGAAACCATGTCTTGAAGCATCTTTTCCTTTAAACAATTAGGAGCCACATTCAAATGCCAAATGCAGTTTTTCAGGAAAGATGTCACAGGAAGGATGCTTTCTGAGGATAAGCTCAATGGCCCAAGATCTAGCCTAGGAAAGAGGAGATGTCCAGGGGGAGGTACAACTCTTGCAAATCTTTAAGGTCCACAGTCTGGTCTAGGTATCATTAGAGATGGTTTCACCGAGTCCTGAACGCAAGAGAGAGCCACCTTCTTTGCAGTTTAAGTGAAGCATGCTTAGGATAATAAAAGGCAATACTACTTCTTGTGATGGAGAGTAAGCCAAGAGAAATATTATGAGATTAAAAATAGGGGTGCCTGGTGGCTCAGTGGGTTAGAGCCTCTGCCTTCAGCTCAGGTCCTGATTTCAGGGTCCTGGAATGGAGCCCCACATCAGGCTCTCTGCTCAGCAGGGAGCCTGCTACCCTCTCTCTCTCTGCCTGCCTCTCTGCCTACTTGTGATTTCTCTGTCAAATAAATAAATAAAATCTTAAAAAAGATAGGTACAAGAGTCATGATTCAAAGGACACCGAAGTGCTTGGAAAATGATGTTCCTAGTAAGACTATAAACAGGGGCAAATTGCATTCCATATGTATTGCTGAAGATGCTCTTGGGCTGAGTGGGCCATTGATCCAATCCAGAAAATTGTCATTTCTTGTTTTCATTTTGGCTGGAGATTTTATTTCAAGTTATGATAAAAATTACAGAGAAAGAGGCATATCATTTACTTAGCATTCCATTAAATTTCCCTATGATTGATGGAAGTGGGACCCATTGGTCATGAAGAGGGTTGAAATAGCATAGTACACCATTTCCTAAGGTCTTCATCATCAAGGTTAAATAATGCAGTGACTCTGAGTTCAGAGTTTTAAGAGCCTGAGGTCCATCCATGGACCTTCCAGCAAGTCTTTCAGCACTTGACTTCACTCAACCTGTTTCCTCTTATAGAAATAAGATACAGCTCTGTTTTTCTCCATTGAGAATGATACTTGTGGTGGGTTTTTCATAGATGGCTTTGATAATATTGAGGTATGTGCCCTCTATCCCTACCCTTTGAAGAGTTTTGATTAGGAAGGGGTGCTGTGCTTTGTCAAATGCTTTTTCAGCATCTATTGAGAGTATCATATGGTTCTTGTTCTTTCTTTTGTTAATGTATTGTATCACATTGATTGATTTGCAGATGTTGAACCAACCTTGCTGCCCTGGAATAAATCCCACTTGGTCGTGGTGAATAATCCTTTTAATGTACTGTTGGATCCTATTGGCTAGTATTTTGGTGAGAATTTTTGCATCTGTGTTCATCAAGGATATTGGTCTGTAATTCTCTTTTTTGATGGGATCCTTGTCTGGTTTGGGGATCAAGGTGATGCTGGCCTCATAAAATGAGTTTGGAACTAGAGGGTATTATGCTTAGCGAAATAAGTCAATCAGAGAAAGACAACTATCATATGATCTCCCTGATATGAGGAAGTGGAGATGCAATGGGGGTGGGGGTTAAGGGGGGTAGGAAAAGAAAAAATGAAACAAGATGGGATTGGGAGGAAGACAAACCAAAAGAGACTTTTAATGTCATAAAACAAACCGAGGGGGGTGGGGGGGAGGGGGGTTGGGAGAGGGTGGTGGGGTTACATTATATGTTTAAATTTAAAAAAAATTAAATTAAATTAAAAAAAAAAAGAAATAAGATACAGGGTCCCTGTTTGGCTCCATCGGTTAAGTGTCTGACTCTTGATTTTGGCTCAGGTTGTGGGATTGAGCCCCAGGTTGGGCTCTGTGCTCCATGGGGAGTCTGCCTGCTCCTCTCCCTCTGCTCCTTCTCCTGCTCATGCTCTCTCACTCTTAATAAGTAAATAAAATCTTTGAAAAAGAGAGAGATAAACAGTACCTTCTCCATAGTGTTTGGAAGTTACCTGCTCCCATTTTGTTTTTGTTTTTCTTTGCATCAGTTTCTCCTCCTTTTGGTAATAATTTTCTTCAGGAATAATCACTCCTTAACTTTCCCAAATAGTTCAAGTAAGACTAATCTCACATACCAGCTCAAAGGGTCTGCAGGGGACCTAGGCCAGGTAAAGAAAACTCTCCCCAGAGTGATTGGTTCAGTGGTGGACATGTGACCTGAACAAGGCCTATCAGAATCAGCTCTGGGACTGTGCTGAGGTTTTTGGGAAAACCCTTCTATAATTTATTTTTCATATTTCTGGAGGCTGAAAGTGCAAGATCTAGGTAAGTTTTTGGTGAGACCTCTCTTCCTGGCTTGTTGGTGGCTGCCTTCTCTCTGCCTGCTCACATGATAGAGGACCTCTCTTGCATCTCTTCTTTTAAGGACACCAATTCCATCAGATTAGAGCTCTATCCTGATGACCTCATTTAATTAGTTACCTTCAAAGGTCTTCTCTCCAGACACAGTCACATTGTGGGTTAAGGCTTCAACATATGAATTTGCCAGGGTGTGCAAATTCATATGGAGGGGGGTGTGTGCCCACAAGCCAGATCATAAGCAGGCTGTTCTGTTGATAGGAAGTAAGCATGGGGCTAATGGCATTCATCTCATAATAACACAGGGATAGTTTGAGAATAAAGCAATTTAGAGGGAAATAGAGCTGAGACAACAGTGTCCTGAGGATGTGGATCCAGCCACATCTCTAGCCAACTATACTCCAAGACAAGCTTATTCTTCGTTTACTTACATGTAAACATTTTTTTTAAAGATTTTATTTATTTATTTGATAGACAGAGATCACAAGTAGGCAGAGAGGCAGAGAGAGAGAGGAGGAAGCAGGCTGTCCGCAGAGCAGAGAGCTCGACGCGGGGCTTGATCCCAGGACTCTGGGATCATGACCCGAGCCGAAGGCAGCGGCTTTAACCCACTGAGCCACCCAGGCGTCCCACATGTAAACATTTTTGAGTTGGATTTTTGCTACTTGCAACCAAAAAATTCTTGACGAATAGTGGGTTATTTGGAAGATAAAATGAGATTATGCATATAAACTGCTTAACTCTGCATCTGCAGGAGAATAAATGCTCAACACGTGCTAGTGGTTATTATTATATATATAATATATTATTATATATAATATATTATATATATTATATTATTATCAGGGACTGTGTCAATGATGGAGTCAAATAATTTTGGATTTTCTGAGACATCTAATGGAAACATGGAAAAGCTTATCATCTGAAAACTGTTGTGAGGGTAATTTAGAGAACTTTGAGTTTTGTGGAAACTCATTTTTTGAAGGGCACAGGGTTGTTGGACAGATTGCTCTCAGCAAAAAAGAAATAGCCACAGCAGCACACAATTCATAACTTTGAGACAATGTGATTTGTCTTTCCAAAGAATTAAAGGAAAAGGCCAATAGAGATATTTTAAAATGGAGAGCTCAAGTTAGAGAAGATGATTGCTTTTGGTCTTCAAATCAGTTCAACTAAGAATGATAAGTAGGAGGCCGAGGAAGAAAAATAGGAAAACATATAATGTTGGACCAAACCATTTAGCTACTTGAATAATCATAGAACAAAATTAGTGGTCTGATGTTTTGGTTTTCATACTTGATGAGATATTATACTAATTTTATTTTTTATTTTTTAAAGATTTTATTTATTCATTTGATAGACAGAGATCACAAGTAGGCAGAGAGGCAGAGAGAGACAGAGGAGAAAGCAGGCTGTCCGTAGAGAAGAGAGCCCAATGTGGGGCTCGATCCCACGACCCTGGGATCATGACCCAAGCCGAAGGCAGCAGCTTTAACCCACTGAGCCACCCAGGTGCCCCAAGATATTATACTAATTTTAAAAAATCCTTCAAGATATCAGTTTTGTCAAGTGTATGATTGACTTTCATTAACATCACTTTGTTTTAATAACAGAAAATAAATATTCTTACTGTTTTGCTTATGGAAACATTTTCCATCCAGATCTTTGTTAAAGAAACTATATTCTATTTTAAATTTCTATTTTGAACATTACATTTTAAGATTAGCTGATTTTTTTTTTCCTTTCTCTGTCTTTTTTGTTCTCATTTGGTACAGGTAAAATTTCAAAAAGGATTATAGTATTTTCATCTAGAGGTTAGATAACTGAAATGCTTAGACATATTAAGAAGATTGTAGTCTTCATCAAGTGAAATAAAATGTGTGTGTGTGCGTGTGTGTGTGTGTGTGTGCATGCATGAAGGTGTAAGAAGTAATTTTCAAAGCAGTGAAGTGGATAATGATGTATAACAATGTAGTAGGGGTAGGGAACCTGGAATTTAATTTTTAGAAGTGACTCAGCCCCCATGTTCTGTCTCAAAATATAAGCAGCCCGGGGCTTTAGAAGAGCCTTAGGCTTTCATAACCTCATGAATGAGAAAACTTGTGCCATTTTGAGGGATGAGGAAATATAAGATAAAAATTAAACATCTGGACAGAACAGAGATGGTTATTTTGTATCTTTATTTTTAATTATTGACAGAAATTAGACATTCCTAAGTTATACTGATATGCTATATGTTTGATATGATAAAAATTTTCAGCAATGTGATCTGGATTTATTTTTGGTGTTGCCATTGGTAAGGACAGACTACAGAGACATACACTTTGGAGCAGCCTGCGTTTAAAAAGCCAACAGGGAATCAATCAGGGCTGCTCACAGTGAGGTGGCTAACTCTTTGAGTGCAGAACTAGATCGGTCCAGATGAAATGTTTTTGTTTCAAAACTTCATCATAAAACTTTCAAAAATGTAAACATATGATTTTACTTTCTGTTTTGTTCATTAGTAGAAAAGAAGGTGAAAGTTTGCTTTATAGGTCAGAATCTTGTGCTAAATTTTTCAAAATTTGGTGTGCAATAATTACCAAATGGATGCTTCTCCATACTTACCTCCCTATTGTATCTGATTTTAAAAAAACTTAAAGAAAAAAGCCCCTAATAATGGTGGCAAAAACATATCATTTATTGCTTTCATTTATTAGACAAGGATTTCTACAGCACTGAGTATGTCCCAAGCATATTAAGATGGGGGGCATAGGATATTGTGGGAGATAGGAATCATCTTTTTTTTTTTTTAAAGATCTTATTTATTTATTTGACAGAGAGAGACAGTGAGAGAGGAAAGACAAGCAGGGGGAGTGGGAGGGGGGAGAAGCAGGCTTCCTGATGAGCAGAGATCCTGAGCGGGCGCTCGATCCCAGGACCCTGGGATCATGACCTGAGCTGAAGGCAGACACTTAACAACTGAGCCACCCAGGTGCCCCAAGATAGGCATCATCTTTACCCTAATGGAGTTTCCAGTCTAGTGAGAGAAACAGGTTAAGGTACAAAAGCCTAGAAGACACAAGAAAGGGACCTGAGTTGATGAAATGATATGAATTGGTAGAACCTGTGGCAAACCCCAAAGAGGATATATTGACTAAAGTTCTTTAAATTTAATGACAAACACCCCAACAAGGATGTAAGACATGGAATACATTGTAGGCACATTAAACCTATACACCATCTGAAACCTCTACATTAAATGAATAATTGCACAAATACTTCTGTAGGTGGAAATGAGATAGGGGCTATAATGAAAAGTACAAGATATCATGAGGAAGTACAGTAATGGATTTTCACTATAATTCCAGGGGAAGTTATATTTTATTGATGACCTGAAAGATTATTAGGGATTAACCAGTGGGGACTCAGGAGAAAAAATTTAAACTGAACACAACAGTAGAGAGTACAGGATATGTGCAGCTTTAATGTGATTGAGGCCCAGAGAATGAGAAGGGAAAGTGGCAAGGGATAAGCTGAAATTTTATAGGCCAGACAATGTAAGATTGAATAGATTCCCTTGGAAATTTCAAACTTGTCCTAAAACCAATGGGAATTCATTAAAGCACTCTATAAACAAAGGAGTGATTTAATCATGTATATATTTCTATAACACAGCTTTGGTTGAAGTGTGTAGAATTGAATGGAGAGAGAGGTCAAGACTGGATGTAGCTGGAATGGTCAGGATGCTATTGCAGTAGCTCAGGTGAGATGTATGGGGCTTGGACCAAGTGGTTTATGGTTGAAATGGAGAGATCTTTTGTCATGTGGGATTAGAAATAGCTGTGACTGAAAGTCCCATATTAGGGTGGCTTGGGCAGATATGCGTTTGTTTCTCTCACATAATTAAAGTCTGCACATGGCCTAGAATTAGATTGGTGGCTTCACAAATAGCAGCCACTAGATCCCTTCATTTTGTTTGTCAACATATGCTTCCATCTCTTGGTCCAAGATGGCTGCTCTAACTCCTGTGATGTTTTCATTCCAGCCAACATGAATGAGGAAGGTAGGAAATGGGTATATCCCTTCTCTTTGAGTGCATTTCTAGAAATTACACATGATAATTTTAGTTACAGCTCATTCAACAGAATTTAGTCACATGGCCCCATATGGTTGCAAGAAGAGTTAAGACATAAGATAATTATTCTGAGGGGCACCTGGGTGGCTCAGTGGGTTAAGCCTCTGCCTTCGGCTCAGGTCATGGTCTCAGGGTCCTAAGATCAAGACCCAAATCGGGCTCTCTGCTCAGCAGGGAGCCTGCTTCCCCCTTTCTCTCTGCCTGCCTCTCTGCCTACTTGTGATCTCTATCTCTCTATGTCAAATAAATAAATAAAATCTTAAAAAAAAAAGATAATTATTCTGAGCAACTACAGGACCAGTTGAAAAGCCAGGATTCTGTGACTAAGAACAAAGGGAACAACAAACACTGGGGGCAACCAGCATCTTCTGCCACAGGAGTAGACAAAACTGAGATATGTTTTGGAGATAAAATTAATCAGATTTGATGAGTGATTTAATGGGGGTGGTTGGGTGATGAGAAGAAACCTGATTCCCACTTTTTTGGACATAATCAGTGTGATAAGTGGTAGTACCTTTTGGAAATGAAAAAATGAGAGGAGGGGCCAATTGGAGGTAAAGAACAAGAATTAATTAGCTATTGGGAGCTTGTCTACCCTGCCCTCAACATTATAGGGAAGAAATTTATCAGTTACTTTATTGTATCATTCCAGAGACAGTCTATGCCCACACAGGCATGTGGGAGTTTACACAGATTATACACACATATGCATACACACATCTTTTATTTTTACAAAATAGCAGGGTTTGATCATACCATTATGTACCTTGAATTTTTCCTGTAATGTGTCTTGGAGATTTTTCCATGTAAACACGTTAAGAGGTACATTACTATTTTTAACCATCACAAGAGTATTCTATCCTATGGCTGTGCCATAGTTTAACCAGTTGCTCAGTTGTTTCTGGTTTTTATCTATTATGAAAAATGCCATACATGTCCTTCTATGTATGTCACTACCACACGATTGAGTATAACAGTGGGATAAATTCCTTTAAGTAAAATTGTTGCATTCAAAGACACGTTCATTCAAAATTTTGAGTTGCTTATTTCCCTTCAGGGAGGTTTTAGCAATTTTTACTCCTACCAGCAATATATCAGAGTGTCTGTTTTCCTATACTCTTGACATACTCAATGTGTTAAACTTTCTGATCTTTGCCAAGTCTACAGATTGAAAAATGGTACTTGGATTTGGTTTCAATTGTTTTTTTTTTCTTTTTTCTTTCTTTTTAAAATTTTATTTATTTGAGAGAGAGAGCAAGAGCAAAGGTGCAGAGGGAGAGGGAGAAGCAGGGTCCCCACTGAGCCTGGAGCCCAGTGCAGGACTTTGATCCCAGGACCTCTGGATCATGACCTGATCTGATCATGACCTGAGCCCAAGGCAGCCGCTTAATGGACTGAGCCACTTTGGGAGCCCACAATTTGGTTTTTTCTTACTATGAGTAGGATCGAACACTATATGTTTAAAAATGTTTTGTTTTCTTTTCTAAATGTCATTTTTCTATTGGTTAATCCTTATTGATTTGAAAAAATTGGTTATATATTAAAGAGATTATCTCTTATGTTTTGCAAATATTTTCTTCAGTTTGTTTATTTTTTCCTCACAGTAAATTCCTTTCTGTAAATTAATTATCAGTGACTTCTTGTTATTATGTCAGTACAATATAGGTACCTGTTAGTACTTTCAACCTCATTTTCCTTTGCATACATAATTTTACATAAATGTGCTCATACCGTGAATAGAATTTAGGTGTCTGTTTTTATTCCCACTTAATAATGGAAATCTTTGTCATTCAGTATTTTAAAAAACATTATTTTTAGTGGTTGCATTATGATTTTATCACTTGGAAGTACAAAAATTTACTTAACCAACCCCCTTACTGTTGGGTGTTCGCGTTATTTCCATTTTAAAAAACCACTATAAGCTACTCATTCATGGTAATTTCATTAGGCTAAAGTTCTTGAAAGAAAACTTGTGAGTTGTAGTGTAGAAATCTTTCCTGGGTCTTCAACACTTCCCACGGCTAGGCCGAAAGTCCCTGGAGCTGGGGCTGGAATCTGGGCTCCAAGACATCTAGACGAAGCCAGCGGGCGACCGAGGAGGCCAGGGGGGGGGGGGGGGGGGAGGGGCGGGGGAGGCGGGGACTTGGCCCCTCCCCAGCCTCGCAGCTCGTGGGCCTAGCGGCCGTTAAGGACCTTGGTACGTTACCAAACCGTCATCTAGAAAGCCAGTCACGCTGTGGACATCCACCAGAAACCATTAAGTAATTGCAGGAGAAGGGTTGGTTCTTATTTTGGATACCGACCTTGCAAATTATATAAGACCAACTTTTTTTTTTTTTTTTTTTAACCTTCCCAGTCCCCTACTAGTGGACGTGGAGTGTGTTAGTAGTAGTTCAGAGTCTCTCTCAGGCTATTAAAAGGAGAGTGTCATTTAGCAAGAAAACAAATGGGCATTCCCCAAAGAGAAAGTGACATATGGGACTTCATATTGTCTTTTGGGGAGAGGGTTAGGGTGTTTTCAGTTGTACATGGAATAGTTGCACCATGTTAGGTGGAAGCCAGACTTTATATTCAAAGTTAAATATGATTAAAAGAGGTGAGTAGGATTCCAATTTGAGAAGGGGTAGGACAATGCTGGGTTTGTATTGTGTCAAAGTGGCTTAAGCTGGAGCTATACTGCCTTAATGGTTCCATGGTAGAGTTGGCCAAAAGAGCTACCTGGGCCAGATCTGGAGGTGGAAGTGAAGCAGCTGCCATTATTCCCCCCTAAGCAGTGCCTAGAGGCAGAAAGAGGCAGAGCATGTGCTGGTCTAGGGTTCTAGCTTGTTCTGGCCCTCCTCTGTTTTGCCACCAGCCCTTTCTCCTCCTGCCTGCACTGGTGACCAACAGTATCCCCAGGCTCAATCCCAGGCTCTGAGGCAGAGGCAGTAGCCTTCCATGGGCTTCATCACCAGCTCCCACCTGTGTCTCATTCTTAAAGCTAGAGATGCTGTTCCTGTGATTTCTCTAGAAAAGTTCTCCTTTTCCTTTCACATGACTACTTCCAGAGGCTGGAACAGTGGTTTTTTTCTGCTTCTCTCCCTTTTCAGTCTGGACTTTTTCCCCATCTCCTTCCACTCTGTGCAAGCTCTCATTCTATAAGTTAACAGACCAGAAACTCAGGGAAGGTAGGCATAGTGTCTGTTTAGTTCACAACAGTTTAAACTGTTAAAAAACTTTGAAACACTTTAGTTCTAAGCCTCAGAGGTCCCTAATAAGCACATAATAAATGATAGGTCTACCAGTTATTTATCCAGCCCTCAGATTCCCAAAGAAGAGGGTGTGGCCTGAGAAGGCATATGAACAACTTGCTTTCACAATCTAAGGTTTATTAGGGAAGACCATGTTTAAATATTCTGTGGAGTATTTGAGGGTGTCCTGGGCCTCTAAACTCAGGCCAGACCCTGGGAAATCCCAAAGTGCCTCACATGCTGTAGGGGCTGTAGGACGGGTGGTCTGAAACATGTCAGCTTGGGCCTCACTGCTCACCGATGCCTTCATCATGACTCTTCTCTGCTGCTCCTGGATGCTTGTTGTCTTCAGTATGCTATGGTCAGCAGAAGGTTTTCCTCCTACTTCTATAAAGTGACATGGACTTTTTAAAACACTATTTTATGCATATCTAAGTTTTTGATTCATGTCTGAGAGAATCATTTTCTTTGATTTTCTTTTGGCTAAGAGTATCTTTGCCATTTTCTCTTTTTCCCTTTTTCAAAAACCACACAGCTCAACCATCCATGGAGGAGTAGACAGCACTGCCTTGTGCTATGGGTGTGCTGTTGGAAGGTTGTTAGGAATTTTAAAAATCCATGGAAAACGTTCTGAATGGGGGGGTGATAATTTCTAGGAATAGATATTCAAGTATCTTCAAGGCTTTTTTTTAATATGCCATTTTAGCAGATCATAATAGCTATTAATAAAATATTATGGTATTCTCTTGTTTAGCTCTTCCCTCAGCGTCTCATCGTGGAGAGCTCAGATTTATAACCTGTCTTATATTCTGCCTCATGAACATATGGACTATTTTTGGCATTTCTGTTTGATTAGATTTAGCCTTTTTCACTTTTCCTCATAATCAGTCATTCTTGTCTATTTGTAGTATTTGTTCTCATCTCAATCATATTAGAATTTCACTTTGGCTTCCCAGCCTTAAATATGTAATATCCCGTGAGCATGTCTTTTATGGTTCCTAAGTGTTCGAATGAATGTGTAATTCAGTCATTTTTGCATGTCTTAAGCTTTAAAAATTTAATACATAAATACTTAGACAAATAGAAAATTCAAGTAAGAATATTAACACACAGCAATGGATATAGTTCCTTTTATCTTAAATTTCATTAAAATAACACATGTTCTTCTTCACGAAGTCAGAGTTCTGTAAGTCATATAAAGCAAGTCAGCATCCAGTTCTGATCTTCACCACCCTTGATTCTCATTCCCAAAGGCACTGACTTTCACCTCTTTTAACTGTTTCTTCTATTATTTACCTTCGCATTTCTATAATATGTCTCTAACACTATTTCTTAATTTTAAAATTTATTTTCTATTTCCTTCCTACTAGAGATGATGACGAATTGGCTCTCATCACTGGGCCCTCATCTCCTTCTGTCTTCCTGACTTAGAGCTATATATTTTATTACAGCAGCTTTCAGTGTTTTTTTGGACAATGTATTATTCATGTTGATCTTGTATATATTAGAATTACATCTTTCTTATAGACTTTGTTTTCCCTTTACTGTGTGTTGTCTTGATTTTTCTTTACTTAGTTTTTTCTGTTTACCTATCACTAACCCATTGTGCCTAAATCACTTTTCTGCGTGTTCAAATAAAGCTATCCAGTTTTTTTTTCTTTTCCTGGGAGGTCAGGGCCACATGATGACTTTTGTAGGTCCTGGGCAGTTTTGCCATTGCGATCCTCTTCTTCCATAAAAAATAATAAAAATTACAGTTTATACTGCATTGGTATAAAGATGAATATAATCCAGGTTGGATGTCCACAGTTATATTTTTCTCTTGATTTTTCAGGAAACAAAAAAGAATACATTTTTGTAAATACCTAAATATATCATGGCCCTGTGTTTGCCATGCTTCATGGATAAGCTGGTGCTGCTGGAGGTGCCCATCACTCTGGGAGCCCTGCTTTCACTTTCTCCAGTCTCCTTTATTTTCTAGGTCTTGACATATCCCTTTACCTTTATCCTGAAAATTCTATTCATTTCTCTCATATATTGGATCCTCTATTTTTTGAGACCTCATGGCTTCCCCTCCATCCCATATTTTCCCTTCATTTTGATAGAACACATCTTTCAGAAGGCTCCTCTAGGAGATAAATTTACATGTTGGGTCCATCCTTCAATTTATCCTCATAATTGGTTGATAGTTTAGCTGGATATAGGATTATAGATTGGAAATATTTCATTTCCTCATTTTGTGTGTGTGTGTGTGTGTGTGTGTATGTATGTATCACCTCATTGTAGGAATTAAACATAATCAGAAAGAAGGTGGTAAAGGCAGTCTGAGGCAGTCTGAATGTGGCACCCTAATTAGCCAGCAGGGTTCAGGGAGCCCAGCGGACCAGGGAGCCAGGGGTCCCACTGTCTGGTCGGCAGATGCTCACTTGATCCCATGTTTTTCAGCACAGCTTACTGCCTGCATGGGGGGCCTGGGGCCCTGAAATCCAGAGTTTCTTTGGATAAACATCTCCAGAGAGTAAATCTCCAGTCTTCTGCCAATGGGAGTGGATAGGAGCTTCTAACCGCTCTGTATTCACACTTCAGGGACACCCTGGACTTTTCAACCACGTGCCGCATCCCCCCCACCCCCAGGGTCCCTGATGCCTCAGTTCAGACCTCGAGAGGGGCCTGGGGCAGGAAGAAGCTTGCTCATAGGAGCTGTGCTGCCCCAGGGCAGGGGTGGAGGGTGGGGAGGGGCTTGGGCTTTGGCTTGCTCATGCTAGCTATGGAGTCACTCCACCTACATCTGCAGACTTGCTTCCCCAATGTCATTGTTCTTGTCTCTCTGCCACTTCTATTTATCCTTGTGGCTTGACCTTTTAATCCAATCCCTTTACTATTATTTCAGTGGAGTTTTAAGAGGGAGTGGAGGTAGGTGTCCATGTTCATTTTTTGGTGATTGTGGAAAGTCTCTCAAAATTCTTACATTTTAATGCATTATTTAAGCTTCATCTAGTGTCCTACAGCCCTTAAAGCAAAGTCACTATTTTGCTGTGTGTGTGTTTGTGTGTGTGTGTATTGGAGGATCAGAGGGCAGCAGTGCTAGACTCAGATACTTAGTTGAGTCTTAATTTTATGCCATGACTATATTTAAAAATCACCAGTCTAATCTTCCTCATTTTCCCCATATGTTATAAATAGCTTAAGTTTTAAAATCTATCCTTTCACACACTGATATTAAATCTATGTCAAAACAAGTTCCTTTCCAGGAATAATAGAATCTGTCTTGCTTGGAACTTAAAAATACTTTTTTTCAGAATACATCAGGACCTCTTCTTTTTGTTAAACAAGCTTGTGGCCCACCTACATGCATTAGGAAAAATGAGACTTTAAGAATAATGGGAAATTTTAAAATAAAATTTTGTCATAGCTCTATATATGAGGTTTATAAAAATAAATCTATATATAATCACCAGTTTTTATTACATTTACTTAAAGTTCTCTCATATAAGTCCCTTTATGTCTGTAGTCCAAATAGAATCAACAAAAGTTAAGTATCAGTAATATTTACTTACAGTAATAATTACGTGTATTTTTTATTCTAGAATCTCTTGGGTACAAGTGACAGAAACTCATCTCAAACTAACTGAAACCCAAAAGGTAATTGATTTTTTTGAATACCTGGGAATTCTGAGAGTTTATTCAGCTCAGTTCTAGTTAGATCAAGGTTGGTCTTTAAAAGGTATTGTCAGAGGGCGCCTGGGGGGTTCAGTCAGTAAGTGTCTGCCTTCAGCTCAGGTCAGGGTCTCAGGTTTCTGGGATTGAGTCCCACATCGGGCTTCCTGCTCAGTGGGAAGCCTGCTTCTCCCTCTCCCTCTCCCCCTGTATGTGTTCCCTCTCTTACTGTGTCTCTCTGTGTCAAATAATAAATCTTTAAAAATTAAAAAAAAAGGTATTGTCAGGATTCTGATGTGCGTGTGCTCTATCTATATATAGGTATCTGTATGCATATAGAGATACATTACACTTTTTTTTTTTTTCAGTTTTAGAATGTGTGAGCCGAGGGAGGAGCAGAGGGGGAGAATCTCAGCCAGACTCCCCCCTGAGCACAGAGCATAGCGCACAACCGTGAGATCATGACCTGAGCTGAAACCAAGATCTGGTTGCTCTCAATCGACTAAGCCACCTCATGCAAACATTTTTAAAATAGAAATTTTTATCATGTCAATAATATTCGAACAAATATCCAAATGAATGTTAAGGTAATTTTTTCAGGAGGCTAAATCCCTTACTAAAAGAATGGGACATTTTAATAATTTTGCTTTTGGATTTTCCTTCTGGTAGTGTGGATTAGAGCCACAGAAGGAAAGCAAGTCTGGCATTTATAATCCTAGGACATTTGCTGGTCCCCATCTGATATCCTTTTTCTTATGGACATTTGTGTGTGTCTTCCTTGAAGTCTGCTTAGTATCTGCAGTCCCTTTTATGTTTGGTATGTCCCCCGCCTTACTGATCATAGTGGGATGCAGAGGCTGTCTACCCCCATGGGGAGATGACAGTGACAAAAGCTTGCTTCCCCAGATTCCCTTGCAGCTATCCTATGGTCAAGTGACTCGCATAGACCTGGAAGCAGGAGCCCATGACTCAGAGAGGTGGGGACTGGGAGCCTCCACTTGGATTGAGTTTCTAGAGCAGTAGTGAGAGCAGAGCTGGGGTGGGACAAATGCAGGGTGCAGGGCTAGAGAGCTGGATGGGGCAAGCTGTAGAGACTTTAGCTCACTGCTGGAGGTGGGGCTGCCCGCCCTCGAAGAGCTGGATCAGCTGGTCATGGGCACCAACCCTGGGCTCCATGGAACCTGGCTCTCCATGCACATTGGCAAGATGGCAATCTACCCAAGATCATTATCATAAATTCCTTTCCTGTTGAGATCAATCTGAATTGGTTTCTTTTGCTTACAGCAGAGACCATGAACTGAGGGCCTTCTCTTCCTCTGTGTTACCTCTTCTTTCACTCTATACTTCTTAATATGCATTTTAGATGACTTCTTTTGGCTTCTGCTACTTGGATCTTCTGATAATTAGCTGGAAGAGGGGTTCTGAGAGAAGAGGTAGAAGAGGACAGAAGGCCACACGGTGTGGGAGGCAGAGAGAGCCAGGCTGGAGGCCCCTCGGAAATCACACCCTGCTGACTAATCCTGCAGGTACAAGCTGCCAACCATAGGGATGCCCTCCTCCTCACCTTTGCGCACATGACCATGGTCCTGTCCACTGTCACCACTCCCCTTGATGATGGCAGTATTTCCTGGTATTTCCTACTTCCGTCCGGTTCCCCTAAACACTTTCCCAACACAGGGATCCTGTTAAAATGTCAGTCAGCTTGGAGCACCTTGGTGGCTCAGTCGGTTAAGCAAACGACTCTTGATTTCAGCTCAGGTTATGAGGTTGTGAGATAGAGCCCCACATCAGGCTCTGCACTGGGCCTCGAGCCTGCTTAAGATTCTCTCTCTCCCTCTGCCTCTCCCCTGCCCCCTTTAAAAAAACCCAACAACAAATCAGTCAGCTTATGTCAATTCTTTGTGAAAATTCCAATGTCTCCCCATTCCTCTCAGATTCAAAGTCTTATAGAGGCTTAAAGTTTCCCTTCCCCTGACCCAAACATTCTTTTTACTATGTGTTTGATCCTGAGGAGAAATTAAGTGCAGGAGGGATGCTAGGGGTGGGGGTGGGGGGCTGGCTGAGGTGCCCCTGGCCCCACCCCCTTCAGGAGCCATGCCATGATCTCCTGGACCCATTGGAGCATCTGGACAGTTCAAGAGGGCAGGAATAGTCAGTAGAGGGAAAAGGAGCCCAAGAGCGGACTCTTATTTCTCAAGAACAGAAACCCAGGGAAATAAATTGAGGGATGCAGCAGCCAACACCAGCCAGCACCCATAACCAAATATTCCTACATGCAGTGAGGCCAGCAGACAGGGAGCCACTTTGCCCTGATTGTCCCCCAGCCCAAGGATGGACCATGTTGTCAGGAATTGACAGCCAGGGAGACAGACTGATTAGGTAGGAGGGTGGGGATAGAAGAGGTCACTGTGGTGGAACCAGAGAGCGTCCACATCAGTGCAAACCAAGGGGAAGAGGGTGATGGGCAGTGGGTGCTTCCAGACAAAGTCTCAGCTAGAGCAGAGAATGCTCTGTGTTCCTGTCACGAGGGAGACAGCCCAGTGGACCCAAGCGGAGCCCTGTAGTCAGTCCCTTCAGCACTCAAGCCCTGGAGGGCTGTGGGGGAGGTGATGGCACAGGCTGGGGGAAGGGGACAAGTGCCCCTCTCACAGCACCTTGTGGAGAAGTGTCCGGCTCTGGGGGAAGGAGGGGGAGCATAGGGCTGGGGGTGGAAGGCGGCCAGAGCCCCCCAGCCACACCTCTGCCGCTCCAGACCCGGACCAGCCCACCCACCCAGGGGCCTGAGGTCGGGGCAGTACCCGCTTCTGGTTTGCCGGATGGATGACGCCGAGAAAGGGTAGGAGTGGAAGTGGGCCTGGGGAGGCAGGAGGCAGGAGCCCCCGCAGCTCGCGGTGGAGCAGGGAGGAAAGGTGGCCGCTGGCCCGACGGCCTCCAGCCCGCACCCGGGAGCCTTCCCTGTGCACCGGGTAGCTTCCCCCCGCCCTGGCTGCTGGAGCCCCTGCCAAACTCGGTGAGGGTGGTGACCGGGCTGCCCAGGGGGTCTCGCGCCGCCTCCTGTGCTCTCCCTGGCACTGTGTCTGTCCCCCTACAGGGCCGGCGGGAGCAGCGTCGCTGGCGGCGGTGTGGCCGTCCTCTCCCGTCCCCGGAAGGTCGCGGAGGCACGGGACGCTGTTGGTGGAGCGGCGGCCGCCTCCAGCAGCAGCGCGGGGACCCGCGGAGCTGTCACCTCCGTCCTCCACCTGCCGCGCGTCCCCGGGCAGTTCCTCCCCTCGGCAGCCCCGGAGCGCGGGTGCTGTCTCTCGGCCTTTGCCCTCAGGGTCATGTAGGCTCCTCCCGGCGACCGTGGGACAGAGATTCCGCCTGTGGCTGTGAACTGGAACTGTCAGAAGACGCTCCCGGGGTCGCTGTGGGCCGCGCCCTCGCCGCAGCGAGAGGCCGGGTCTGGCCCAGCGCGGAATCGCCGGGTCTGGCACCTGCGGGGCTGCCTGTAGGGGGCGCTCCGGGTGGACACGCAGGGCTCCGCCGCCCGCACAGGGTGGGTAGAGGGGAGGCCTCGGAGCCCTGCGGGGTGGTGGGGCTGTGCCCGGCCGCCGAGGCTCCTCGCAAGGGCTCTGCTGGGGCGCGGTCCAGAGGCCTGAGCGGCCTTGGGTTCCTGGTTCAGGGGCCCGGGGGCGCTGGCAGAGGCAGGGGCCGTGCGCCTGGGCCCTGGCTGGCTTAGGCTGCCTTTGCCCTTCTGCGTGGAGGCCTGGCCGAGGCTGGCTCTCTATCACAGTGAGGAATTCCTGCCCGGATCTGTGCTGCTGGAGAGGCTGGTGATGGCAGCGGGGACAGCAGGGCCTTCCCCTTAGGCCGGCAGGGGCCTGGCGGGCACAGGGGCTGTGCGGTCCCTCGGGCGTCAAGCAGGGCGTCCTCGGGAATTGCGCGGCTCCTCCCAGCGGCCCTGGAGCAGCAGCTCCGGTGGGAAGGGCTTGCGGTTGGCCGAGACTGGGTGCCGCCAGGGGAGGGGAGCTGCGAGGGGGTGGGTCAGCTGAAGGCCCAAGTTTCAGGGAGTGCCGCGCCCTCGGGTCTCTTGGAAGCCAGGAGCAGGTGTGTGGCCGATGCCTCATCGCCTTTCCGGCCTGTGAGTCCTGGATCTCTCTGTCCATGTGTCACCCAGGGGCTCTGGGCACGCAGTCTGCCCAGAGTCCTTGTAGTCGCAGACTGGCCCCAGGATGGCCTTCGGGTCCTCGGGGTCATGACCCACAGCAATCCACGGAGCCTTTTCAACATCCTCAACCTGCCTCTCTTCCTGGGATGGGAATGAGCAACTTCTCACGCAGATTTCCACGTTCCGTGGACGAGAATGGAATGGGCGGTATTCTGCTTGGTACCCGGCCCCACAGCTCCTGGAAGGTCTGTCCCTCGAAAGGCAGAGTGTGTAGGACTCCCCCCGCAACCACCTCTGGTTCTCTCCTGGGAGAGCTGGGGCAGCCCAGTGGCACCGCCACAGAGGATGTCGGGCTTGTTGGAAAAGGTGAATTTGTTGCCGAAGCCAGAGTTTGCAATCGTGATGTTCCCGCCAGCTTCCAAGAGCAGGTTTTCTGCTTCACGCCTCTGCTGACGGTTTGTACAGAGGACACCATCTGATGGAACTTGCCTCAGCCTCTTCCCTTTCCTGCTGCTGGGAGCCACTAGGTACTTGGAGGCCCCCCTCCGCCAGCGCCCTTCCTTGGAGGTGAGGAGCCTCCTCAGCCTCGGCTCCTCCAGTATTTCCCTGTGTTGGGATCATCCTTCAGCGCCTTCATGATTCCTGCTTTTCCAGGAAGTCTCTGGAGGCGGGAGGAGCTCTGTGGCTTCTCGTCAGGGACCTTCATGGCCACTGCTTTCCCGGGCAGGAGGTGCTGGGCCAGCCTCCCCACAGCTGAGCCATGCTTGCCAGTGGCCTCCCCGAGACCATGTCAGTATGAGACCATTGTCTCTCCTCAGCAGAGGTGGCCGAGAGGCCCCACAGCCTCATGGCCTCGCTGCTGTGCTTGGAGTCAAGGTGACCTAAGGTCGGCTTACATTTGGGAAAAGCTGGGGAGAGGCTTGGTCCGAATCACCTCAAAATCAGTTCAAAGTTCATCTCAGGAACTGATCTTTGTAATGGAATCAAAATACAGTGCTAGACAAAAAAGCAAATATCAACAAACTAAAATATAATTGAGTGAAAAACAAAAAATGATAACAGTAAAAATGAAAGAGAAATGAGAAAAAGAAAAAAGAATAGGGGAAAAACAACCCAACAACCAAAATAGACCAAAGTGTCAAGGAGGAAACAAGCTAACCTCGGTCAAAGTCCTTCAGGTCACTGAAAAGCAGCTTCCTGAGCTTGAAGGAATGGTAACCTAGGCACAGCCAGAGATTCCTCTGGTTGTTGGAGTTCTAGAACAATAGTACGAGGTCATAGGAATAAGTGGACCTAGTGTGGCAGAGGATCATCCACAGTGATTTTCTTCCTTTTTTGATCTCAAGATCCTTTACTCTTTAAAAAATTGAGGACCCAAAGAGCTTTTTATTTATGTAGGCTACAGAGATCAATCAATATTTACCATTAGAAATTAAAACCTGCAGGATGCCTCAGTGGGCTTTTCATGTCTAGTTTGAAAAGCTGTAATAATTTTTTGCTTTTAAAGAGTTCATAATGTCTACACTTAAAATATTCAATCTCTCTTTCTGTAAAACTCTGAACAATTGATTCAGAATGACACCCAACTTAACTGGCATCATGATCCTCTGTAAGAATGTTCTGTTGGATAAGATACAATGTCTCCTTACCAACATTCATGATGCTGAGGGGAAGAGACTGTCCTCATATTTTCATTTCTCGTTTACAGTTTTGCCCTGTTTCTTTGGAGTAGATCCTCACCCAGGAGCCAGAGAACTCACCATGCCAGTTTCAGCGTCTGGAACCCTAGAGGTTGCAGCTGTGAGCTGAGAAGGCACGTCTTCTTTCTTTTTCAGGCAACAATCCCCATGCTCGGTGTTGCTCTCATTCAGTGTGGAATGGGGGAGAGGGGAGTCTGTGTGGAGGACCTATCATTGCTCACCGTGGAGGGGGGAACAAAGATGCCCCTGAGTGATTTTTAAAAATCATTTTACTGAAGCATAATACACAGAAAAGTGCACACATCATCAGTGTGCGGCCCGGTGGCTGTCCACACATCGAACACACATACTTAACTAGCATCCAGGTCAGGAAACAGGACGTCACCAGTTTGTCCTCAACCCCCATCCTCCTTTCCAGTCACTTTCTCCACAGTCGTGACCCAAGATCTGTCTTCTGACAGTGTTGATTAGTTTTGCTTGTTTTTGAACTTTACATAAAGGGAATCACAGTATTCTTTGTGTCTGCTTCCTTTGCTCACTGTTTTTGTGAGATTCATCTATGTGGTTGCCTTTGTCATTCTAAATGCCATGGAGACTCCCCTGCTTTCTCCATTTTGCTGTTCCTGGGCGTTTGGGTTGTTCCCAGTTGTCGGATGTTAAGAATGGTGCTGCTCTGAACATTCTTGTTCCAGTCTTTGGTGAACATTTACATGGTTTTCTGTTGGATAATATCTAGAGATGGAACTGATTGCCTAAAAGGTATGCGTACCTTCAGTTTAAGTATGCACCGCAATTTGTACCAATTTACACTCACATCAGTACTAACTCCTAGTGTTGCCTGCTTTTTAATTTTAACCTTTCTGTGGGTGTGTGGTGGTGTAGCATTGTGGTTTTAATTTGCATTTCCCTGATGATTAATGAAGTAGAGCACTTTTTCATATGCTCAGTGGCCATTTCCTTTTCTGTGACGTGCTTGTTTAAGTCTTCTGCCCATTTTTCTGTTGGGTTACCTGCATTTTTTTTTTATGGGCTTGTAGGTATTCTTTATATATTTTGGGTATGAATTCTTTGTTGGATATGGCCCAGCATCTCCTTCCTCTCCACCCATCCCATCTCCGTTAACCGTTTGGTGCCACCTTCTACTTTTATCAGTCACTCATGGCTTTCCAGCAATTGGACTTCTTCCTTGAACATGTCCTGCCAGGCACCCTGAAACCTACGTCAGTGCTCTGCACTAGCTCCCTATTTCTGCCTGGAATGTTCTTTCCCTAGAGATCCACACAGCCCCCTCCCCACCCTCCTTCAAGCATTTGTTTCAGTGTTACCTTCTCGGGTCTTCTCCAATACACCTATTTGGTCTTGCAAGGTGTGTGGCAAGACCTATCTGCCACTCCCTTCCATTAATTTTTTTTTTTACTGTGTTAAATAAATTTTTAAGCATACCCCATATTAGAAATATTAGTATAAAGGCCTTTCACATCAATTATTATCAATTATTATCAACATTTTTGCAATCTTATCCATAAACACATCAGTATATATTTTTAATAGAAAATACCCATTTTTTTGGAACACAGATATCATGCCATCATTAAGTCTGATAAAATTAATAGTATCACATAACACCAATTCATATACAAATTTCCCATGTGTCTCAGAGATGTCTTGTTATAGTTGATGTGTTTAAAGGTCAAAACAAAGTGTACATGTTGCTTTATTTTTTCCATAGTAGTGTCACCATTCAAAGTACTATCTATTTTGCTTATTTGCTAATTTTCTGTTTCCCTCCCATTAGAATATCTACTCCATTTGGGCAGTGATTTTTGTCTGTTTTGTTCTTGGCTGTATCTCCAGCACCTAGAATAGTTCCTGGTACATAGCAGACAGAAAATACATGTTTATAGAATGAATGAGTGAAGGTAATTGGGAACTTGGTTGTAATGCCCAAAGGGTATGGTGTGTCACCACAGTCAAATTTGTTACTTTCCCTCTCTAAAACTTTGGGCAACTTTTCATTTTTGGGGGGGCAACTTTTCTAAGCCTCAATTTTCTTATCTGTAAAATGGGACTAACAACACCAACTTTGTTGGGTTTTGGGAATTAGACAAAAATAAGTGTACATTGGCAGTTAAAACACTCTGAGTGTAGCTACTGTTTTTATTTTTCACTGTAACCACCTTTGTAAGGCATATCTATGAGGCATAAGCATGTGAAAAATGTGTAGTAAAGAACTTGTCTTGCTCAAAGAGAGGTGTGTCCTTGGTCTCTGGCTCCTGGGAGGCAAACTCTAAACTCTTGGAATTTTCCAAGTGACAGGGATGTCTTTTTATTTATAGTGGCCAGTGAATCCTGGTGAGCCCCTTGATATCAGCCCTCCCCCTGGGGTAGGGGAAAAGAGCTGAATGCTGAGTTTAACTCCATGGCCAATCAATAATACCTTCATAGGAAGCCCCCATAAAAACTCCAGACACTGAGGACTAGGTGAATTTCCCTGGCCATCCTCCATGAGTATAGTCACACACTGGTGATGGGAAGGTAATATGTCCTTAGGGCAATGGAAGCTTTGTGTTTGGAAACCTTCTAGACTCTTCCCTATGTGTCTCTTTGTTTGGCTAATTTTCATCTGTATTCTTTCTCAGTAATAAACTATAACCATGATTATAACAGCTTTCAGTCAGTTCTGTGAGTCCTTTGAATGTATGATCAAGACTGAGGGTGGTTTTGGGAACCCCCTGAACTTGCAGTCGGTGTCAAAGTGAGGAAAGTCATGGGAATCATGCCCTCTAACTTTGTAGTTGGACTCTATCTTTGCAGGTGGTGTCAGAAGTTGGAGGGAGACTTGACACTCTGAAGGACTATACCCTCAAACCTCCCATTTGGGCAAACAGCAAGTAATGTCAGGAGAAGTGGGATTCAGTAGAATGATCTTGACTTACTGAAACATGTAGTTTGGGAAGACAAAGGATCTTGACTTGTGATTTCTGGATGGTGTCCATGGTCATCCATGGCACAGAATGGCAGCTCTCTTTAGTTACAGGAAGTTGAAGTTACCAATGGAGGGGCACCTGGGTGGCTCCGTTGCTTAAACATCTGGCTCTTGGTTTTGGCTCAGGTCATGATCTCAAGAGTTGTGAGATTGAGCCCCACATCAGGCTCCCAGCTCAGCTCAGAATATGCTTGTCCCTCTCCCTCGGCTCCTTCCCCTGCTCCCACTCTTCTCTCATAAATAAAAATAAAATCTTAAAAAAAGTTACCAATGGAAATTAGTAATGATGGATGCAACTTCCAGGGGATTAGCCCATTGGCTGCATAAGGAAATGCAAAGTAACAAGAGGAGAGCAGAATACCTAGTTCTTTGGTTCTTATTTATAAGAGCTAAAATAAAAGTAATGGAGAGGAGGGGTTCATCCTGATGACCAAGTGTGGATTTTTGGCTGGTCAAGTCTCTATCTCCAGCCTCAGGTCCCTTCCCAATGAGGAAAGTATAAAAGAAAAGCAGAAGAAAGTTTGGGGTAGATCCTGACACTGAACAAATCTTGCACCCCTGCTTGTCCATGCTGTAGCCTCTGGCCTCAGAACTGCTGCCACATGGTCAAGTTAAAATGAAAGTAAGAGTAAGTGTTGGGGGAACTCCCTGAGGCCAGCTGGAACTCAGCAGTCTGAGCTACAGCCCCAGCCTCTTGTCACTTCTAGGGAAAATAGTTAACCACTGTACTTGAGCTGTGTACCAAGTAGAGAGGTTTCATTTTACCTGAGCTCCCAGGAAGTTCAGAACTTGGTCTAAAGTTGGATCCGAAACATTTAGGACACGCTTTTGCCCGGTGTATTAGAAAGAACGCTAGATTTGGTGTCCAGAAATTTTATTTTAAATACCATCTTCACTGTTTATTATCTGTTTGATTTTGAAATTTGTGTGAGTCTGTTTGGGTTGCTCACTAGAATACTGATGACTAGTGGCTTAAACGACAGAGATCTATTTTCTCAGAGTGCTGGAAGCTGGAAGTCCAAGACTAGGGTATCATTAAGATTGGCTTGTGAGACCTCTCTTCCTGGCTTGAGATGGCTCCTTTCTCACTGTGTCCTCACCTGGCTCTCTTCTGTGTGTGGAGAGAGAGGGTTTGAGAGAGAGAGGGAAGGAGATCTAGGGTCTCTTCCTCTTCTTAGAAAGACACTAGTCTTGGAGGATCAGGATCCACCTTTATGACCTCATTCATCCCTAATCAGCTTCTTAAAGGCCCAGTTACCAAATATACTCATATTGGGTGTTAGGACTTCAACATATGAATCTGGGAGTGGGGGCACACAATTCAGAATATTACAGAAATGTTGCTTAATTTTAATTTCCTCATATGAAACTTGCTGGCACCCAGCTCTGAAAATCAGGTAAGGACGTGTATGTAGTAGATACTTAGTACCTGATTTTTAAATAGGTATCAATTTATTTTTTTATTTTTTTTTAATTTTCAAAGATTTTACTATTTTTGAGAACAAGTGGTAGGGAAAGACATAGGGTGAGAGAGAGAGAAGCAGACACCCTGCTGAGCAGGATCCCAGATTCAGGGCTCAATCCCAGAACCCTGGGATCATGACCTGAGCCAAAGGCAGATACTTAACTGACTGAGCCACCCAGGCTCCCCTCAATTTATTTCTTAGATCTCTACTATGCACTAGACTATTGAGAGGAGGGGAGATACTGAAAGAAATTTAGAATTTATTAGAGTAGATTGAACAGTTTACATATATGCTTATAAATTGATTTTTGGCATTCGTGAATTATGTGTAGGAGTTTTGGAAAAGGAAACATTTGTTTCCTGGGCTCATGTGCATTCATTTCACGTGCAAATGTGAAATTCATGTGCATTTCATGTGCAAATGTTATATAAGCCACTTTTAGTCATGACTGGTGGGATGGGATGTCACCAGAAAGTAACTGATGTCAGAGAACTTCAGAATCTATGAGGTGCAACACAACTGTACAGCATTATTTGTTTTGAAATATATTTATACACTGCATCCCTCTCCAAAAGGCTTTGAATTAGTTTTCCAAGAACACTAAAAAGTATATTTGGTGGCTTCAGGTTTCTGTGGCTTATTGACATTAGTCATGGAGTAATGGGGCTGGAATTTTGAGCTATTTGTCATTGGTGTGTGGGTGAGAACAAGTCTTAGCCAATTAAAAGAACTTTCAGGTTGCAGCTAGCCTGACACTCTTCACACCAACCTGACCTATGTAACCTAACCTGTGTACATAACCAACTTCTTACTCTGTGCAAACAACATTCACCACACAATTCAGATAATTTTCACCACATGAAAAGCTAAGAATCGTGGTGGTACAAAAATCCTAAGAGTATTTTACGGCAAACATTAGGTTTGTACTTACCAGTATGAGCCACTGGCAACGTGTTCTAACCCAAGACCACCAGGAACACATCAGTCGGTAGTGGAACTGAATGGGAATGCCATAAGGAATGGAGGGGCTTCTCAGTAAGAGGGAATTGGAAAGGATGTATTAGAGGATTTGGTTTGTTTTAGGTGATTTTGTAGAAGGTTGAAGGAAGCAGGAGTTTGCTTTGGATTGGAAGTCCAAGGAAACAGGGCTAATTCTATGGAAAATAAAACAGTGAGGAGAGGGGCCACTAAAGGATGACAGGGGTGAGCTGACTGGGGAAGAAAGCGAACAGACTTTAGGAGCAAAGAGTCTATCTTGTCCATTCAGGGGGGTGGGATGGGTGTGCAATAGGCATTTCTCTGGGGTGGATGGTTTGGGGAGTTGGTTGTGGGAAGAGAAGGCTAAGTAGGAGGTTGAGGCCAGATCATAGAAGGTCTCCAATGTAGGAGATGGGGAGCCATTGAAGATGTTTGAAGGGAGTGCCAGGAAATGACAAGAAATGTTAACAGAGACTCACAGCTAATCCTGATGTTCCCAACAGGACTCTCCTACTATCTTGGCCATCAGTTAAAGAAAGAAATACATTTATGTCAAAACCTAGTACACACACATACTCACATTCACACATGCACCCGAAACTCAAGTTCAACAAGGTTTAGCTTCCATGGGTGCTACACACCACCCCCTCTAATCTCCTCCACTCTATTCTATTTCATGCTTGTTTTTGCCCTCTAATTTTTTTTTCCCTCTAATTTTTATTCTTACTAAGGAATGACCTGGGGTTTGAAAAATACTGTTTTTTTTTTTAAAGATTTTATTTATTTGACAGAGAGAGATCACAAGTAGGCAGAGAGGCAGGTAGAGAGAGAGAGAGAGAGAGGGAAGCAGGCTCCCTGCTGAGCAGAGAGCCTGATGTGGGACACAATCCCAGGACCCTGAGATCATGACCTGAGCCGAAGGCAGCAGCTTAACCCACTGAGCCACCCAGGCGCCCGAAAAATACTGTTTTAAGGAGAGGAATCAGTGTGGCGAGGGGGAAATAGGAGTAGGAAGGCTGTTAAAAAGAATAGCAGTGGAAAAAAAAAAAAAAGAACAGCAGTGGTTCCTTTACAAAGAAATTCATTAATTCATTCCTTCAACAAACACTTATTAAGTATCTACTGCATACGAGGCATGAAGATACAAAGATACACCGAACCAGTGGTGCCCTCAAGAGCTCACAGTCAGTGGGGGAGACAGGTAGCCCATTCACTGTTTAAGTCTTTTTTTTTTTTTTAAATTTTATTTATTTGTCAGAGAGAGAGGGAGAGATAGTGAACGAGCACAGGCAGACAGAGAGGCAGGCAGAGGCAGAGGGAGAAGCAGACTCCCTGCCGAGCAAGGAGCCCAAGGTGGGACTCCATCCCAGGACGCTGGGATCATGACCTGAGCTGAAGGCAGCCGCTTAACCAATTGAGCCACCTAGGCGTCCCAGTTTAAGTCTTTAATAGATAGAAGAAAATATCTCAGGATGACCTACCTGAGGAAAATAGGGAAGGTTTTACAGAGAAAAGGGTGTTTGAGGTGGTTCTTGAAGACTGAATTTGCCAACGGGACAATGGAGTGCATCCTAAGGGAAAGGACAGTGTGACAAGGACAAGGACCTTTGAAAGTATGAACTGTGATCTGGGTAGTGTTGCCATATTTTGTAAATACAAATAGAGTATACCCAGTTAAATTAGAACCTCACGTAAACAATAATTTTTAGCATAACTCTATCCCCTCGAATTGGGAGAAGGAAAGACCTTCTACTTCTCTGGAACATAGGTGGGTGTGGCGAAGTGGTGGAAATGACTCTGGGGGTGTATTAGGATCATGTTGGGAAATGTTATGAGAGAATAAGCATCTCCCCTGGAGACTCGCTCACACTGAAGGCTAATTTGAGATTAATTACTGAATGCTTGAAAAGAAATGAATAAATACACGCAGAAAACCCTTGAGTCCTTAGCTTATTAACAATAAAGGTAGAATCCTAGTGTGTGGGTGGAATGGTTATTAATTATTAATGACTATTAATTGCATTTGAATAATTCTTCCTCACCTTCCATCTTGCTGATTTTAATTGTTTCTAAGATGCATTCGTCCCTGTACTTAGTTGAGAAGAGGGAATGAACACATTTTGCCGTGTATCCTGATTTCTTATTATATTCCAGCCTGAAGCCACATTTAGGTTGTTAACAGTAATGGAATGAATTACACGTGTGTGATCAACCGAGTCTTTGGTCAGTGTAAGCAATTTTCCAGTGTAATAGACATAGGGTGTCTGTCTTTCAGCCTGTCCCCTCCACCCCCCGCCCCCGCTTCCATTTGTCCATTTGGATGCTTCACAATGTCATAGGGATGGCCCCGGCAGGCCAGTGGGGGCACTTGCCGCAAGCTACAGCAGACAGAGTTCAGTCCCTGCTGTTGTAGTTGTACCTGTGACTTTAAACTCAGGAGCTCACAATAATCGAGTGTTTGTAAACCTGGATGGGAAAACCACCTCTTTATTTTTGTTAACTTCTGACTAAAATTCAGCATTTCCTGCAGTTATGAATGCAGCAACAGACCCAAGAGGAGGAGCAGAACCTGTGACTTTGTCAGCAATAGATGCACCATAGATATATCACATAGATTTATTTATATATCACATAGATTTATTATATCACAGCTGCTCCATGTTTCTCCAAGTATCATTTATGCTTCCTGCTACTTTGAAATGATGGTAATTATTAGGTCTTACTTTGTAATGCATTAATAAAGATGCACACATTTGCCAAAATGTTTTTTTTTAAATATTTTATTTATTTGACAGAGACAGAGATCACAAGTAGGCAGAGAGGCAGGCAGAGGGAGAGGAAGGGAAGCAGGCTCCCCGCTGAGCAGAGAGCCTGATGTGGGGCTCGATCCCAGGACCCCGGGGATCATGACCTGAGCCGAAGGCAGAGGATTCAATCCACTGAGCCACCCAGGTGCTCCTTCCAAAATGTTTTTGATAACAACTCTGCATCAAGGACATTGCCTAGCTCATGTGAAGAATGAATGGATGGATGGATGGATGGATGGATGAATGAATGAATATTAACTGATGGTGTTACCACCAGCTCCACCACCATCCCTGGACTAAGCTCTCGTATTTGTTGTGTCAATCCCAACTTCAGAAGACAAAGTAGGCATTTACTAAATACTGGTCAAATCAGATTGAATTATCTGCCTTGTTGCTTCTTTTGCATCTGATTACATGTTAGAGAAATTCATGGCTTTATAAGAACCATCAATGTGTTTACACATTCATCTATGCATTCGTCTGTCAAATATTTACCTACTAGTTACTCTGCCTTGGTCTCTGTTCCGGTGATGTTTGTGTGGTTGGAGCAGAAGTGAAGAGGCGAAGCGTAAATGGGAAGAAATCTTTACACTCTGTTTGTTCAACCTTCATCTCTCTCCCTCTTATCTCTATTAACTCCAGAGAATTCAAGGGAAATGCTGCCATCTGTTTCTAGCACCCTGCTCTGAGCCTCAGGGTGCTGGTGGAGCTTAAAAACAAACCAGGCTCTGACTGTAGTGTGGATTTTCCAGGGTCACTTTCAGAGAAGGACGTACCTTCTCCCTTGGGTTATTGGGGATTTAATGTCTTTTGCACTATCTTCTCTGGGTTGCTTCAAAGTAGAAGATCGGCCAGGTGAGAGGCCATTCTGCAGGGGGTGGATATGTGACCCCTAAAAGATGTACCTGGGTCCTAACTCCAAGTGCCCGTGAATGTGACTGTCTGGAGATAGGGTCCTTGTGGATGCAATTAAACTGACAGAATCTTCAGATCAGATCATTCTGGATTTCCGGTGGCCCTAAACCCAATGACAGTGTCCACTGAAGTGACAGAGAATGAAAAGAGTCAGACACATACAGGCAAGAAGGCCACATGAAGACAGGCCAAGACTTGAGAGAGGCAGCCGCCAGCAGCTGGAAGAGGCAAGGGGGCAATCTTCCCTAAGGTCTCCACAGGGAGTGTGGCTTTGCAGATGCCTTTATTTTGGACTAATGACTTCCAGAATTTTGAGAGAATACATTTCTCTTTTAAGCCAACAAATGTGTGGTAATAATTAGGAAACAGCACATCTTCCTCCACTGGAGACAGTGTAGAGCACCAAACCAGTGCTAGCATCCTACGGTTTGAGTCCTAGATATTGCTAGGGTCTGAATGTCTGAAACCCCAGCCCCCAGCCCCTCATTCATATATTGAAATCCTAACCCCCACTGTGATGGTTTCTGAAAGTGAGGGAGCTGAGAGTAGGTGCCATCAGGAAGAGGAGCTGTGAGATGGCCTTGGATGAGTCATCAAGGCATCAGACAGTGACCAGCCTTGGAACAACGAGGCAATCTTTATTAAAGAGCTGGGGCTTGAGTCAGGCTGGCCCAGGAGGAGGCTTTTCAGTGGCTGCTTGCAAGGAAACGGTGGCGGAGCCTAAGGAGAGCCGAATCCCAGAGGCTAGTAAAGTTCAGGGGGTGTTCAGGGAATGGGGTTACCCCCACCCCTTTCCCAGTCGGAGCAGAGGTTTGGTGCAAACAGTGAATGTGCAGAGAGCAGTATTAGGAGGCTGTGATCAAGTGAAGAGAGCTAAGAGAAGACATGAGCCTTGGGAGGTCAAGAGCAGCACCAGCAGGCCTTCATGGAGTGATGGGGTGGGAGATATCTCCCCAAAGTAGGCCTCTCCAGGAGACAGAGTTCTCTCAGCTCTGCTGGAGGGTATCTTTCCCTTCCCAACAGATTTGGGGCTCCCCTGGGCTGCAGAGCAAGAGCGGTGGGGAGGTCTGAGGCGGGGCTGCTTGCTTTGGCAAACGGCGGGCCTCTGTGCTAGTGAATCTTGGAAAGGATTAATGCTGCAAATTAAATTAAAATTTAGGAAACACACAAACTGAAACAAGACCTTTTAATTTGTAGCCCCAAATAGGCAAACTGCTCTGTTCAGGCAATTAAGCAGCTGTGATGATGAGTGGCAGCAAAACGCTGGAGCTGCACTCATTAGAACTAAGGTTAATGAATCCAGGAGGTTCGAGCTGCCTGTTAGGGAGCAGGGCCCCACACTTGGCTCCCTGGTTCTGCACCCTCCCCACAGCCAGGACTCCCTTCCTGGCGGTGGCTCTTACCCCAGAATGCCAGAGCCTCTCTCCTTTCCTGTCAGCAGGGGTGAGCAGGGAAGGAGGAGGCTGAGACAAGATCATTCACCAGCTTTCCAAGGGGTGCAAGGGGGGACCTTTGCCAGGGTCGCTTTAAGACCCTGGAGAGCCAAGAGTGCCAACAGGGCATCACAAGAGGGGGCCTGCTGGGCCGGCTCACAGCCCCAAAGGAGCACCCCCTGCTGTGGCCCGCTGGCTTGCCTCCCCCATAGGGGTCTCCACATCCTCTTCAGAAGAGAGTGCTTTCAACAAGAACGCCCTTTTTTCTTTTGGTTCTTTTATTTGAAAAGAATATATGCAGAACGTTTGGAAAATACAGACAATCACAAAGAAAATAATTGTCCGCAGTCTGGGGACCTCGGAATTCCTCTGTTCACATTTTAGTGTGTAATAAGTTGAAAACTTTTTTTTTTAAGTAAAGTAATAGCTGGCATCAGAATTCCTCTTTGGGGTGAAATCCTTTTTTCTTTTTCTATTTTTTTTCCCCCCACAGAAAAAAATAAACAAATACATTTTCTAGATCCAGCATGGGAGAACATCTTGTCGATACCGGAAGAAGGGAGTAGACAGGGCTATGGGGGTTTGTTGTCCTCTGACACAAGGGATTCAGAAATGCCCGGGAATCTGGATGTGGAGGGAGGCTTTGGCTGCATTGTGTGAATGGATATTGGGGGGGAGGGGTTGTTGTGAACAGATGTTAATTTCATTTCTAGACCAAAACAAGTAACATAAATATGAGGGTGGAGGGAAGCAGGAACGAGGGGGCTGGGAGCAATGAAGCCCACTGGCAGCCACTGAAAACTTGGGCAGGCCTTCTGGACCTCCACCGGCTGTGGTAGAACGACACAATGAGTCAACTGTATCTAGAAATTTGGGAAAGGGAAAATATCCAGCTGCTTGCTTTTCCCTTCTGGAGGCACCACACCCTGGACGGAATAAAGGCAGAACCCAGGCCCCCCTCCCCATGCTTTCCTAGAGGTCTTCATGGGTGGTCCCAGGCATGCCATGTGCCCCCTCCAAAATTTCTGAGTAATAGACCTTGAGTTTCTAAAGTTTTCTGATGGTTAATGCTGAACTTGACTTGGAATCATAATAAGAACCAGAGGACTGGTCCGGGCCCATCACTGGCTCTATCAGGCACCCAGAGAGTAGTGTAGGCCCAGGTGAGTGCCCATAGGGATTTCCACACGATGGCATCACTAACTACAGGCTGAGACTGGTCCCAAACAACTGTTATATACAGTTATATACATATATAATTTTTATTTTCATAATTTTTCCTACTTTATATTCTTGAACAGTTCTCCTGTCCATTAAAAATGTATCTACACATACATATATATACATATATACACAATATATATGTGTAAAAATATAGATGAAACTTAAAATATTTAAAAACTGCAACATTCCATCATTTAGATGAAATGCTGATCCCTATATTTGAATGTTAGGGTGTTTCTATGGCAATGACTTTTTTTTCAAAGTAGGTTCGAATGTCCAGCTTGGGGACCAACTCAGGGCTCGAACTCATGACCCTGAGATCAAGACCTGAGCTGAGATCAAGAGTCAGACACTTAACCAACTGAGCCACCCAGGCACCCCTCTATGGCAGTGACTGTTAAAGAGGACCTTGAGACCTGATTTTGAGTTCAGGGGGATGAGCATTCATTTCCAAATTACCTTCCACAGTTCTGGACTTTCCTGCTCCAAGAGCCCAGAGCACAGGGGGAGAAAATTCTCGTGTGGCAATGGGCTAATTATTTTAGTCGTGTGTTTCCATTTCTTCCACTACACTGGGAGTGGTGTCCCTGAACTCAGGACACCTCCTGCTTCAACTTCACAGCATGGCATCGAGCATACTGTATAGGTTCAGCACATGTTTTTAATAAACACAAGTTTTTGTGTTGATGGGCAGACACACACTAAGTAAGTGTTGGGGCCCACCTCGTCAAGCTTCTCCCATTCCCGGGAGCAGCACTCTAAGCTGACAGTTAAGCTCTCCACACAGCTTGGACCAGCCCCAAGGGAGGTGTGCATTTGAGATTCCCACATCCAGGTAACTGGCCTTACAGAAGTTCTTCTCCTGTGGGACAAGCAGTGGGTTTTCCCAAGAGTATTTTGTATTCCCCATTATTCCGTTTTCTGAAGCTGCAAGTGAGTTTGGGGAGGGGTGGAGGAGATGGGGAGAAAAGGGGACAAAAATGAAGGCTTCCTGTATCTGCTTCCAACTTGTCTCTGTAGCTCCCAATAATTGTATGCACCATGAATTCAGCCACATGAAAAGCTCTCTGGTCCCCAGATAAAGCCTTTGGTATTCTTATATTACTATGAAAATCTTTATAAGCCTCCAGCCTTGCTCACCCTGACAACATGCCAGCACTGCTCAGGGAGTATCCATGCACTACCTCTGCGGCAAAGCCTTCTAACCACTCAGGCCTTACAGAATTTTCTGTGATCACTTCCTCATTTAAACCTTCAGAGCATTTGGAAACGTATGTTAGAACCTGGCAGGTGTTTTGTCTCCCAGACTTTTTTATTTTAAGCTGCTCTTAAATTACTGGCCAACATGTTTGGGTTTCAGAACATCTGGATGAAATGGAAAAGACTTGGCTAATCTTTTCCAAAGTTCAGCCCACCCAGTGCTAAGTTACTGAACTGTTACCCATTTCCTAGATTTCATTGATTGGAAAGTGCTGCCTTCCTCTCCAGCATGAAATCACTTATTCTTGTTTTCATTGCCCCCATCAAGTCTGTTTCTTAGCAACTACTTGAGAGGCACTTTTCAGTAGAATATGTTTTCACGCGAAGGTAGGTAACTGTATCTTTCTCGGAGCATAACAAATACGCAGACAGCTACAGGCTTGCTAGCCTGATGCTCATGAATTTCATGGTAGAAACTCAACTGACATCTCTAGTGTTATTATGCATGATACACTGGAAATTAGAATAAGGTGAGTCTCTCCTGAGGGTGGTCACCTTATAGTACACAAGGAAAATCCAACTTCATTATGACAGCCTCAATCTTGGAAGTCTCATGTCCAAATATTGCCTTACATTGCGAAGAAGTTTCCACATACGTAGAACTGGGACCTGAAAAACATTCTAAAAAATAACCAACGATTCTTCTGCCTTAAAATATCTACGTTATGTGTGTCATGTAAACACAGACTTCCTTAAATTGGTATGCGCCAGATTATTCTTATTAGTTCCAAACCGCAGTTCTTCCCATTTCTTCTTTAGATTTAATGCAAATATCTCCCTCTTAAAAGCTGTCAGCTCCCTCTTTTTCTATCCTCGGTGAAACCAGCTCACGGCTAACTACCATTGTTCGTAGGATATTCTTTCATTGTTTGAATATTTATAGTCATCTTCCATTCTTCTAGCTGAAATAATCTTTATTCTTAAAACCTTTCCTCAGGGGACGCCTGGGTGGCTCAGTTGGTTAAGCGGCTGCCTTCGGCTCAGGTCATGATCCCAGCGTCCTGGGATCGAGTCCCACATTGGGCTCCTTGCTCGGCGGGGAGCCTGCTTCTCCCTCTGCCTCTGTCTGCCTGTGCTCTCTCTCTCTCTCTCTAACAAATAAATAAATAAAATCTTTAAAAAAAAAAAAAACCTTTCCTCAGAAAGTCTGTTTAAACCCTTTTTAAATTGCTCTCCTATGGATCCTCCCTGAGTTCACTAGATTTTGTTCAATTCTGAATTGAACAGGGCTGTCTAATAAAGGTTGTTTCTCGTTGTTCTGAGGCAGGTCACTTGGTTCTACCCTCAGGACAGGTGATCCTGCCCAGGAAAGCACTCTGCGGACTCTAAGGTCACCCCTGAAGGGAAGAGGTGGTTATTGCTTGATTGTACACCTTGAGCAGAGGTCCTCATTTCGGGAAGCCAGGTTTAAATATTCCTTTGTTTGTTCAGTCACTCATTCATTTATTCAACAAAAGCCTTCTTAGCAAGTGCTAAGTGCTAGACAAGTATTAGAAGTTGGGCAAAGTCTGACTCAGGAGTCTCTAGTGCCGAAGTTTATGTGACAGCTTTACTTGCTGTTTCAGTTTTTAGTCTCCAATAAATAGTGTGAAAATGTTCTCACAGGTTGGGTCAGAGCAACTTTGAAAGACAGCTCCCTCTGCCTTAACTGAAAGCAAATTTCCTCTCCCTCCAGCCATTCAGTACCCACATCCCAAAGCATAGCCCAGCCTCCCTCAACTCCTTCCTGCCTGAGGGCAAGTTTGCTGTTACCTGGGCATTATACCCTCAGACTGAGGGTGGTATCCATGGCCCTTTGTGTAAATCTTGATGTCCAGTCTCCAGACTTTTCCTCCATCATTTTTGTCAGCCGGTTCAAAGAATTTTCATGTAAGAACACTTATGTTAATTCCATAAATAGGGATGCCATAGTTTAAGCAGAAAGTACTTATCCAATTTATTTTAAAAATTATCATAGTACATTTACTGAATGCTTACTATATGCCATAACATGCTAATCAATGTCCACTTTCACTAGGAGCTCACAGCCTAAGAGGTAGAGATATGTAGAAATGTGACATAAACCATTAGGTACAATAGAGAGTGTGGGAACCACAGTTTACTTATTACATATAAACTGTGGGAACCACAGTTTGCTTACTATATTCCATAACATGCTAATCAATGTCCACTTTCACCAGGGGCTCACAGCCTAAGAGGTAGAGATACGTAGAAATGTGACATAAACCATTAGGTACAATAGAGAGTGTGGGAACCACAGTTTACCAGGGGAAGAGAGATAGGGAGAATCTTGAACTGATTCTCAAAAGGTCAGATGACCTTCCTGTTCTGGCCATGATAGAATAACAGGTAGAAGATTTATCCTTTTGTCATTAAAAAATATAAAATGATCAAAATAATATGAGCCAATTCTTGAGAGTATGGAAATATATGAGGTGAGCTTCCCATTCACCTCAGCTTTTTGCTGAGGGGCCCTTTACAATCCACAAGGAGGGAGCTCCATGGTGTCCCTGAATGGAGCAGATCTGAGTCTGGTGTTGGTGGATGACTGGAATTTGCTGGGTGGGGTGTTTGAAAAGAGGAAATAGAAAAGGACTTCCAGAAATCTGTGAGGGGTTCTCTTCAAACATTGGGAAAATTCTAAGCCGTGCATATGCAAGGCAAGACTCCATGAGACCTGGCAAAAAAAAAAAAAAAAAAATTGCTCCTAAAGGTCTTCAAGCTGACTAGAAATTGCAGAGGTTACATGGTGCTGGGAGATACTGGAGCTCTGGAAGGCTAGAGTGGGAGGCCTTGCCAAGCATTCCAGATATTTCCCTAAGAACCCAGGAGGGCCATATTTTAAGAACAGGTCAACTCTTGCCATACAAAAGGCTGTTTTGGGTATTCCTTTGCAAAGCCTAAAGTAAGTCTCAATAAGGTAAATCTGACCAGTCAGTGAATTAACTGCATGCCAGAATGAAACTCAAGACCACTGAAGGGAGAACAACAAAGTGCTGACCCTCAATAAAGTAGCATCCACAATATATACCTTATGATAAAAAGTAGTAGACCTGTAGAAAGGCAGAAACACAAGGAAAAATATCAGGAGAAAGATCATCTAATACACACAGAATAGAAGTGACAGATATGTTGGAATTAGCAGCCAAGAATTTAAGGTGGCTATTACTTTGTTTTTTAAGATTTTATTTATTTGAGAGAGCATGGGAGAGGGGGAGGAGCAGAAGAGAAGGGAGATGGACACGCAGACTCTGCATTGAGCGCAGAGCCTGATCACAGACTTGATCCCAGGAGCCTGAGATCACGACCTGAGCCAAAACCAAGAGTTGGACACTCAACCGACAGAGCCACCCAGGCGTCCCTCAAGTGGCTGTTATAAATACGTGCAAAGTCTTAAAGGAATAGAAGAACATTAAAAGTAGATTGGAGGGGCGCCTGGGTGGGTCAGCGGGTTAAAGCCTCTGCCTTCAGCTCAGGTCATGATCCCAGGGTCCTGGGATCGAGCCCCGCATCGGGCTCTCTGCTCAGTGGGGAGCCTGCTTCCTATCCTCTCTCTCTGCTTGCCTCTCTGCCTACTTGTGATCTCTCTCTGTCAAATAAATAAATAAAATTTTTAAAAAAATTCGCTGAAACTTATCCATCTTATAACTGGAAGTTTGAAACCTTTGAAAAAAAAAGTAGATTGGAATCTCAAGGGAAAAATAGAAATTATAAAAAGAATGAAATAGAAATCTCATTTTGAAAAATGTATGCAAAATGAAAAAGTCCCTAGAATTACTTAACAGAAGTCTAGTGTCTAGTTAGACACTGAAAAAGAGAAGATTGGAGAACTTCACAAATGGTCAACAAAAAAGGTACAAACATGGACAAGGGGAGGAAGGCTTAAAAAATGAAAAATCTGGGGTGCCTGTGTGGCTCAGTTGGTTAAGTGTCTGCCTTCTGCTCAAGTCACGATACTGGGGTCCTGGGGTCAAGCTCCGCATTGGGCTCCCTGCTCAGTGGGGAGGCTGCTTCTCTCTGTCCCTGTCCTTCTTCCCCTCCCCTCTTGGTGCTCTCTTTCAATACATAAATAAAATCTTAAAAAAAAAAAAAGGAAAAAGTTTTGGTGGCCTATGAGCCAATATCAGGCTGTGTAACATAAATGTAACTGGGGTTCTAGAAAGAGGAAAAAACACAATGGAGTTTGTCCAGTCATCTGTAGATGGACACTTACACAGTTTCTATGTCTTGCTACTATGAATAATGCTACAATGAACATAGGCAGGCAGATATCTTTTTGAGATTGCGATCTCATTTCCTTCTGATAAATACCCAGAGAAGGGATTGCTGGATCATTTGGCAGTTATATTTTCAATTTTTTTGAAAAACCTCTACATGGTTTCCAGAGTGGCTGTACCAATATATGATTGGAATAGACATTTGATAATCCTCAATACCCACTCAAGATAAAACTTCTCAGCAAAATATAAATATAAGGAAACTTCCTGAGTCTGATAACAAGCATCTATTAAATGCCTATAACTAACCTCATACTTATTAGTGAATGATTGAATATGTACCCTTTAGGATTGGGGATAATGCCAGGACACCCACTCCTACCATGTCTTTTCTATACTGTTCTGAAGGTTCTTATTGGTATAATGAGGCATGTAAATAAATAGAGGGGATATAGATTGGAAAATAAGTAAAACTGCTTTATTCATATTTGACACGATCATGCACATAGAAAAATTTAAGAAATTTATCATAAGTGAAAAAAAGAAAGAAATCTGGAATCAGTAAATGAATTTAACTAGGTCACAGAATACAAAATTATTATATAATTAGCTGTATTTCTATATAATGGCAGTAAACAATTGGAAAGTGAAATTAAAAACACACACAACATTTGCAATGGTATAAAAATATTTAGGAATAAATTTAACAAAAGCTGTGTAGAATTTTCTGCTGAAAACTACAAAAGATTGCAGACAGATTTTAAAGAAGTCCTTTCTCATTAAAGGAGAGATTATAATATGTTCACAAGTTATAAGACACAATATTGTTAAGATGACAATTCTCTCCAAATTGATTTGTAGATTCAATGCAATCTCAATTAAAATTTCAGCAGGCTTTTTGTTTTAGAAATAACAAGCTGATTCTAAAAAATATATGGAAATGCAAAAGACCTAGGATAAACAAACTAATCTTGAAAACAAAACCCAGAAAAAACAGAAAAAAGTCATTTCAAAACTCACTATAAAATACTGGGTTGCTCAGTTGGTTCAGTGTTCAACTCTTGATTTTAGCTCAGGTCATGATCTCAGGGTGGTGAGATTGAGCCCTGAGTTGGGCTCCATGTTAAGTGAGGAGTCTGCTTGAGAATTTCCCTCCCTCTTCTTCAGCCCCTCTCCCTTCTCTCAACCAACCAACTAACCAATCAATTAATAATCTTTAAAATATACAGCAATAATGACAGTGTAATAATATTGCCATAAGGATGGGAAAATAGATGAAGGAATAGGTAGAGACCATAAGTAGACCTACATTAATATAATCAACTAATTTCTAACAAAGATACTAGGAATTAAATGGGAAAAGTAGTGCTTAAAAATATCTATAAGGAAAAAATGAATCTTGTCCCCTACCTCACTCACATCATACACAAAAATTAATTCAAGATGGATCACACACCACCTAAAAGAAAAATCCATAAAACCCCTAGAAGTAAGCATAGGAGAAAATCTTCATGAATTTCTGGTAAGCATTGATTTCTTGGATAAGTCACAGAAAGCAGAATCCATAAAGGAGAAAATTGATAAACTGAACTCAGTAAAATTAAAAGCTTCTTCTTATCAAAAGACATCATGAATAATAAGTTAGGCATGCCAAAGATGGGGAGAAAATATTCCCCAAACATCTATCTGACAAAAGGCTTCTATGGAGAATGTATAAAGAACTCTTACTCAATATTAATAAGATGCAAAACTCAATTTAAAAGCAGCAAAAGTCTTGATCAGAAGCCTCACAATAAAAGATACACAAATGGACAATAAACACATGAAATGTTTCTCAACATTATTAGTCATCAGGGAATGTTGAAACCCCAGCAGAATATCACTACACACCTAGCAGAATGGCAGAAACGATACTGATGTAACTAAGAATGTGGAACACTTGAGACTCTAGTGTATTGCTGATGGAAGTGGAACATGGCACAACCTCTGGCAACAGAGTGGCCAGTTACTTACAAAGTCAAACACCACCTACTCTTCCAATCTCCAAAGCAATGCAAACACAAAATAAAATAAAATGGGAACTACAAAATAAACAGGAACACAAGCTAATTAAAAATTCTTGGACAAGGGTGTTCATAGCTGCTTTCTTCACACAAAAGTAGAAACAATACAAATATCCATCAACAGTAAAAATGTATTGTGACATAAATATACAATAGAGTACTATTTAGCAATAAAGAGGAATGAACTATTGATGCCTGTAGCAACATAGATGTTTCTAGTGATGTGCTTCTAAGTGCTTAATTGGTTCTCCAAGTAAAAAAAAAGTCTGTATTTGTGGTGTTTGCCTATTTTCATGGTGTAATTATTCCCGCCATGGCCAGTCTCAAGCTTCCAATATCATGGCCCTGACCCCAGAACTGGGAAGAAATGCACAGCAGCACACCATTACACAGACAGAGAGGACCTCAATAACCTTGAGAGAATAGATAATAGTAAAATGTAGTAAAAGCTTAGGGAATAATGCATTTTGGCTATTATCTTTGTTTTTAAATATAATCTACTTAATTGTAGGTTTATATAATTTAGTTTTTAATAATAGTTGTTCTTAACAGCCAACCAGTTCTTAAAATTTGGCAGTCAGCTCTTGTGGACCAATATTAGCCAGTTACAGCACACCAGTGGATGAATTCTGAAAACATGCCGAGTAGAAAAGCTCGTATGCTTTTACATACAGTATTTCATACAGTATTTACTGTATGATTCGATTCATATGAAGCTCATAGCAGGTGAAACTAATCTATGGAGGTAAAATTGCAGGATATTAGTTGTCTCTTGGCTGGGGGGGATAGAGAATGAAATTGACTGGAAAGAAACAAGAGGGACCTTTCCAGAATGTTGGAAAAATTCCATATCTTGATAGGATGTATTTTTTATCAGATTTTATTGCTCTTTATAACTCAAGATCAATGAATTTCTTTGTATATAAAGTGTACCTGAATAAAAAGAAAAGCAAAATGAAATTACCATATCAATAATAAATCTGTTAATAAAATGAGGCCAACACACACACACACAGACACACGCACACACACAGACACTATACTAAGCACTTTGGATGTATAAAAGGCCCCTCCAACCAGAACAACTATACCTGAGTCACTATTTCTCTAGATTTGGGAGGACACAGAAGAGAGTGACTATTTCTTCCTGGGATAGGGTGCTCTTAGAGGATATTTCATTTGAGTTGTGGTTTTTTTTTTTTTTTCTTTAAGATTTTATTTATTTATTTGACAGAGGGAGAGAGAGAGAGAGAGAGATTACGAGTAGGCAGAGAGGCAGGCAGAGAGACAGGCAGAGAGATGGGGGGAAGCAGGCTCCCTGCTGAGCAGAGAGCCCAATGCGGGGCTCCATCCCAGGACCCTGAGAACATGACCTGAGCCGAAGGTAGAGGCTTTACCCGCTGAGCCACTCAGGCACCCCTTGAGTTGAGTTTTGAAGGATCAGAAACAGTTCACAAGGAGGAGAGCACCTTACAGTGTAGAGATGTTCTTTTTTTCTTTTAAGATTTTATTTATTTATTTGACACACAGAGAGATCACCAGTAGGCAGAGAGGCAGGCAGAGAGAGGGGGAAGCAGTCTCCCTGCTGAGCAGAGAGCCCGATTCGGGGCTCCATCCCAGGACCCTGAGATCATGACCTGAGCCAAAGGCAGAGGCTTTAACCCACTGAGCCATCCAGGTGCCCCAGGGGAGAGATGTTCTTATCAAGAGACAGGCTCTGGCATTTGATAATCATATGATACTGGGTAAGGTTTAGCTGGTGGTGAGATTCTTCATCTTTGGGATGGATTTTGTAATAACTAACCTTCTAACCTAGAAAGAAATATAATGATAAAAACAAAACAGCCCCTCCCACCAAACTATAAAACATCACCAATAAAAAACAAAAATCTTGCTTGAAAGAAAGAGTTGAAAGTGCCTTAAAAATGTGGCTGTTACCTCAGTCCCTTCATCTTGCATGAGCCAGGATGACTCATGCTACTCATGTGCACAGTAATTGCTGAGATTATTAGGTTTATGCTAGAGTGTCTGGAGCCTTCCACATAGCTCTCAAGAGAGTTTGGAGTGAGTCAGGAACAGACTTTGGCATCTCTTGTTGATTGTGATGTGAGTCATTTGCACATTGATCTAAAGCTAAATTTGCTCAGCATCTTGCTTCTTAAAAATATCAGTCATGGCCCCCCCAAAATGGAAAGATATTACAGGCTCATGTATTGGAAGAGCATATTACTAAAATGTTGATAATAATAATACTAAAGCAATCTAAAGATTTAATGTAGTCCCTATCAAAATACCAACAGAACTTGAACAAAGAGTTCTGATATTTGTTTGGAACCACAAAGGACACCACAAACCCAAAGCAATCTTGAAAAAAAAAAACTGAAAGTATCACAATCCCAGATCTCAAGTTATTTTACAAAGCTGTAGTAATTAAAACCGTATGTAATTTGCACAAAAATGGACACATAGATCAACAGAACAGAATAGAGACCCAGAAATAAACTCACAATTATATGGTCAATTAATCTTTGACAAAGAAGGAAAGAATATACAATGTGAAAAAGTCTCTTCAACAAATGGTGTTGGGAAAACTGGGCAGCTACATGAAAAAAAAAAAAAAGAAAGGAAGGAAGGAAGGAAAGAAACTGAACCACTTTCATCATATACAGAAATAAACTCAAAATGGATTAAAAACCTGACTTTGAGCCCTGAAACCATAAAAATTCTAGGAGAGGACAGGCAGCAATTTCTCTGACATTGGCTGTAGCAATATTCTCTCAGACATGCCTCCTGAGACAAGGGAAATAAAAGCAAAAATAAACTATTGGGACCACATCAAAATAAAAAGCTTCTGCACAGCAAAGGAAACAAAACTAAAAGGCAGCCTACTGGATGGGAGAAGATATTTGCAAATGACATCTCTGATAAAGGGTTAGTATCCAAAATACATAAAGAACTTACACGACTCAACACCCAAAAAGCAAATAATCCAGTTTAACATGGGCAGAAGCATGAACAGACACTTCTACACAGAAGACATACAGATGGCCAACAGACACAAGAAAGATGCTCAACATCACTTATCATTAGGGAAATGCAAATCAAAACCACAATGAGACAGCACCTTACAACTGTCAGAAGGGCTAAAATCAACACACAAGAAACAAGTATTGGCAAGGATATGGAGAAAAAGGAACCCTTTTGCACTGTTGGTGGGAATGCAAACTGGTGTAGTCCTGGGGAAGACAGTGTGGAGGTTTCTCAAAAAATTAAAAACAGAACTACCATATGATTCAGTAATTCTGCTATTTGGGTATCTACCTAAAGAATTTAAAAACACTAATTCAAAAATGTATATGGGCCCCATGTTTATTTAGCAGTGTTTTTAATAACCAAATTATAGAGGCAACCCAAGTGTCCCTTGATAGATGACTGGATAAAGATGTGGTGTACACACATACAAAAACACACAAACACACACACAGTGGAATATTACTCAGCCACAAAAAAGAATGAAATCTTGCCAATTGCAACACCATGGATGGATCTAGAGAATATTACGCTAAGTGAAGTAAGTCAGTCAGAGAAAAACAATTATAATTGATTTCACTCATGTGGTATTTTAAAAATCATTTTTAAATTTTAATTTCAGTGTAGTTAACATATAGTGTTATTTTAGTTTCAGGTGTACAATATAGTGATTCAACAATTCCATATATTACTTAGTATTCATCAAGATAACTGTACTCTTAATTCACCTATTGCACTTATCTTAATTTACTTATTGCACTTATCTTCCCACCCATCACTCCTCCAGTAACCATCTGAAATTCAGTCCCTCTGGTTTTCAAAGCCAAACGTCATGGGTATTGGTCTTCCTTGTTTGGTTACCGGTATAATATTCTGTTTCTTACTCCTTTCCTTACCTGTGAGTCCCTCCATCTCACAGACAGTCCCTCAGTCCTTTTAGCTGTCCACCACATCTCTACCCTTCCCATGCTCTTGATGTGGCCTCTTCTCTACATTTAGCTGTGGAGTTTGTTCTGCCAGTATTTGGGTCATTTTCTGGGTTATTTACCTCAATGTGTGTGTTAGCTAGTTGTATCTGTGGGATGAAGTGAGCTTAGGGTCCTCCTACTCTGCCATCTTCCCAGCTAAGTCTCCCATATGTGGAATTTAAGAAACAAAACAAATGAACAAAGAAAAAAACCTCCAAGAAACAACATCCCTAACTATAGAGAACTGATGGTTACCAGAGAGGAGGTGGTGAGAGGATGGGTGAAATAGGTGAAGGGGGTTAAGAGTACACTTATCATGATGAGGGGCATCTATGTGGCTCAGCTCTTTAAGTGTCTGACTCTTGATTTTGGCTCAGGTCATGATCTCAGGGTTGTGGGATCAACTGCTGTGCTGGGCTCCATGCTCAGTGGGGAGTCTGCTGGAGATTCTCTTTCCCTTTCCCTCTGCCCCTCTGCCCACTTGCATATTCTCTCTCTCAAATAAATAAATGAATCTTTTTTAAAAAAAGAATACATTTATCATGATGAAAACTGAGTAATGTACAGAATTGTTGAATCACTATACTGTACACTTGAGACTAATATAACACTGTATGTTGACTCTACTAGAATGAAAAAAAAAAAGTACCAGTCATGCAGGTTGGGGGCAGGGGAATTGCAGGAAGGTGGCCAAAAGGTACAACCTTCCACCTATGAATAAGTACTAGGGATTTGTGATGTACAGCTGGTGAGTGTGGTCAACACTGAGGGATGATATACTTGTATATTAACTAATTTTTAATTTTATTTTGATCTTAAACTTACACCATGATGTGTGTCAACTATACCTCAATAAAACTGGAAAAAGGTGCAAGTTAGATGACTATTCGGTGTTTTTTGAGGGGCAGTGTCAGGATCTGTTCCTCTTTCCCCAGCTACTAATTTTTGTATCATTCCACAATGCCAGACATTGCAACACAATGGATTCAAGTGCTTATTTAGAATGAAAACTGATTTTTGGGGGTAGGGGTGAGGGCGAGAGTAGGACACCATAAACTAGCAGCTCAGCCAGAGAAAAGATTTAGTGCTTCAGATTCCCGGAAATGAGGAGATGGGAGTCCCTGGGCTCTGAGGAGACTACCTGGATCCAAAGACGTTGTGCAAATTATTTATCTTTTCTCTTTCCTTTTTCCTTATGTATGACATGAGGGTAATAGCACTATCTGGTAGTTGCCCTTACAATGCAAGGCACAACCAGATGTCAGTACTATAATACAGTGCCTGCCAGACAGTAATAAATGTTAGTTATTATTAGTATTTCTAATTAAGGCCAAGTGGGAATAGAGGGATAGATTTGTATGGGAACTAGGAGTGGAGACAGGGAAAAACTGAGATGGGACTACATATAAGTATAATCAAAGTTATGTTTTTTCACAGGTCAGACCTATAAGTAGTGTCTCTGGGCATGATGTCTCACACTGTGCGCTAGTGTTTCATTCTAGAATGAACGGTGCCCTTGTACCCCTACTCTGGACTAATGTGCAGTCTAAGATCACTATAGTGAAGCCTGGAGAAATTGCTCTTCTGTTTCCTACCTACTGGATCTGTTTGTTGTTTGATCATCTTTGGTTCTAGACAGTGAGCTCCTTGAGGATAGGCATTGCTTGGTTTTCATCTTTTTGTTTTTAAATAAAAAGAAACACTGGGTACATATTTGATGCCCAATAAAATGTTTTTTGAGTGAATGAATACATGAATACCTATGTACCATATTTAATTCTTGGTGGAAGATTAGTTGCCTATATGTGTAGGCAGATGTATTTACATATATATGTTCACAGCTAAATTATTTGGGTCATCAAGATTAGATGGCAAGTACTGTGTGCAAACTTGATTGAATTCCAGAAATGCTTAATCTTTTACTGGTCAATCCAATTCACTTCTCCTTCAATTCTAGAGAAAACAAAAATCCCAAGCAAAATGATATGAGCCATGTAAACCCCTCAAAAGTCTCAGAAAGTGGAAATGTTACCCACTGGAGTGTAAGAGAAACCATTTTAAGATGAGGGTTTGGGAAATAAAGTACTTCATTTTTATTGACAGTAAGCCAATATGATATTAAAACAAAGGAAGAAATTTGGTAGAAGAGGTAGCCAATTCCATCTTTGAGAATTCAGTTTAAAAAAAGTCAGCTTTACTGGTTATTTTCCTGGGGTGACCTGTCAGCTTGTTAAGAAAGGTTAATTTGGCAGAATCAGCTTTAAATTGGTTTCCAGGGTATGCTTTAACTGTATTACTTTCCAGCAAAATGTGTCAATCAGAAAACGTTTTTATTTATTTATTTATTTTATTTGACAGACAGATCACAAGTAGGCAGAGAGGCAGGCAGACAGAGAGAGGAGGAAGCAGGCTTCCTGCTAAGCAGAGAGCACGATGCAGGGCTCGATCCCAGGACCTTGGGATCCAATCTGAGCCGAAGGCAGAGGCTTTAACCCTCTGAGCCACCCAGGTGCCCCTCAGAAAATGTTTTTAAAACTAACCTGCTTGCAAAGCTGAGGTCAAGAACTGAGTTCTTTGACCAGGAGGACAGGAGAGGCCTGTACCCCACATCATGGAAGAAAGAGCACCCCACATAGAAATGGGGGGCTGGAATATTCAGGGATCACTTTGGGCAAAAGATTCATGTTAACATGCTTTTTCTTGGGAAAGTCCTACTGTAGTTGAAGGAGAAAGAAGTCATGAGTTCTACTCTTGGGCCTTCTAATTGTTTTATTTTGATAGTTTACAACCTCGGGCAAGACATATCTTTTCCCTACGTCTTGGTATCCTCGACTAGAAAAGAACTAAGTGACATCACAGATATTTTTTAGCTCTAAGCCTAGGTGTGTATGCAGATTATTCTCCCAAATCCATGTCTGAGATATTGAGGGGGCTTTAAAAGACACTGGGGATGCTTTTTTTAAAATAACAGTTTTCTTATTTGACAGAGAGAGAGAGAGAGAGACAGAGAGCACAAGCAAGGGGAGTGCCAAGCAGAGGCAGAGAGAGAGGCAGACTCCCCACTGAGCAAGAAAACCAATGTGAGACTCAGCTCGATCCCAGGACTCTGGGAACATGACCTGAGCCAAAGACAGATACTTAACAGACTGAGCCGCCCAGGCACCCCTGACACTGGGGATACTTACAAAGTCAGAGATATCTGATGTTTTCAGGAGCAGTTGTTTGCATCCAGGGATACCTGCGGTGGTGCATGGAACACCTAGCCTTGGGGATGGGGGGCAGCCGGGGAGGCTCAGGACAGAAGCACAGGGTGGATGAAACATCTCTCTCATTAGCTGTCCTCATTTCAGCTGACCATGTTGATGTCCGTGCTGAGCAGGACCTACAGGTACAGGATATCCAGAGGACAGTGAGAAGCAGGGAGCTTCTTTGTGGGGGAGGGAGGTAAAAAACTCTAGAAAGATTTCAACCCAAGGGAATAGAAATCTACAGGTGGATTTCTGGCTGTTCATGCCATAAATACCATTCCAGTACCAACCAAATCTGTCACAGACACTCTGGAGATAACACTGAACAGTACAGAAAGGGTATTGCTGTCCTGGAGCTTATGGCCCCGTGGAGGAGAGCAGTGAGTAAAGGGGCAATCCTGAAGAGTGTTTAAGGCAGAGAGACCCGCCTGCATGTACAGAGGTCTGGAGGGAAGAAACAATAGGGCAGGTTAGGCATCTGAAAGAAGTTTAGCATGGTTGGAGGGTAAGAGACGGAGGCAGAGAGTGAGTATGAAGAGGCTGAGGAAGTCAGATTCTGGAGGACCTCTAAATCACTGGAAGGAATTCGATCTTTAAATGCAGTAGGTGCCTCTGAACAACTGTGAGCAGGAAGGTGATCTGATCAGAAAACAGTGACAGATTGTGGTTGCAAATGGCCCTCCTGGCTGCAGAGTGGACAGAGGATTGAAGGGGGCATGCTTAGACATGGGGAAAGGTAGGAGAGAGGCATAAAAGCTTTTGAAATCTAGGTGGTATAGCTTGTGATGGTGGGCCTGGAGGAAAGTGATGGATTCAAGACATGTTTAGGAAGTAAAGCAAGCAGAAATCAATGAATGAGATGATGGGGAGACACAAATATTTAGTCCATCTCAGGTGGAATAAAAATTTTCACAGTGTTGTTTTGATGATAATGTGTGAGCCAGCAGGTGGATTGGTGGAAAAGCCAGTGGAAGTGCCACTGAGGGGTGAGGAGTTCATCATGTTGGTAAAATAATTGAGGAGAGGCTCACCATTTGAGGAGATATAGGTGTGTGTGTGTCTCTGTGTGTGTATTTCACAGGGTAGTTCTAGCATTTTGACACCAGGGTACAGAGTAGGTTCTAAATTTACACATGTTGGAAGTGACCAGCATCTAGAACTTCTGGAATTGCTTGTCTAGTTGAGAAGCTAATAACTATCTCATTCCTGAGAACTGGCCTTCTCTCCCATAATTCATAATCACTGGTTTCCAAGCTGCAACCTTTGTTATGTGCCACCCTAGGTCTCCTGGTTTTGGTTGATTGGACAAAGGGAAGAAACTAGATAGAGGAAAATTTGGCCTTTTCTTCTGGGAATTTGAAATGAGACATTTCATGAGGCTGGGCCTTTCACTTATAAACTTGGGAGCTTATTTCCTACCATGTAGATTGGGAAACAAAGAAAGACAGAGTGGAGAGAAGCTTGAAGGTTGTGTACAGATGAGAAGTGGAAAGAGTCCCAATGTCCTTCCTGTCCCTTTGCCCAGTTCCTTCTTCAGACCCAGCTGTCGGCCCGCTCCTGCATTCCATGAGATTTTCTTGTACCCCTTTTAGAAATTTCCACCTCTCCTCTTTTTTCCTGGCTGGCTTGAGTTGGTTTGTGCTACTTGCAATACAAGAATCAAAGAAAAACACGTAACACACTGGTTCCTGGCAAAACACATGTCTTCACATGGCCTTCTTGCCTGTCCCACCGCTGAATAGAGTTCTCTGTTCATGATCAGCTCGGTGCACCGTTTTTCACAGACACTTTCAGAGGTGGTGTTCAGTTAGCCCAGTGGCGGCCCTGGCAGCTATACTTTGGCCATTACTCACAGGGTGGCTTCCTTCCTTGGTGGATATCAGAAAGAAGCTGAGAAACCATTGCATCCAGTTCCCTTCTGAACCAAAGCCGCTCTGATTTGATATTGTGCCAAGCATAGCCATTCAGCTCTGATAGATTCAGTCCTTCAAAGAAACTTATGATTAGAATCGGGAACCCTGATAACATTTTATGACCTGCTGAGGGCAATGTTTTTCTACAAATAATGCTCATAAATATCTTAAATTTTCTGTAAATCTCTCTCCAAACCCGAGATGTTTTGGCAAGAATTACAGAGCATTTTGGGACTTTTATCACACGCTGCTCTCTGAATTTAGTAACTGAGTGAATGCCTTATGCACCAAATTCTCGCTTGTTTAAAGAAATAAAGAGCTATGTTTTCAAATTGAAGTCATTTTAAGGTTTTGCAGCTGTTAAATTGAAAAAATTAAAAAAAAAAGGAAAGAAAAAGAAAAACAACCAAGTTGTATGTGGGCTGAGTCTACATAGAAAAAAAAAAAAAGGCCGGAAACTGAGACAATTGGCTGATCAAATCATGACAAGACTCTAGACCAAACGTGCGTTAGTGGTTTGGTGATCTGGCATTGAAGTTGAAAACACATGGGTTGGAGCCCAGCTCTGCCCTTTTCCAGCCTTTGCTACCTTTTTATCCTCCAGGCTTTTCTGTAAAACAGGAATTGACACAGGACCCATCTCAGAAGCTTTGACGAAGATCAGGCAAGATGGTACACATCAGCACTGGGCATACAGATGGATATGGAAAACTCCCTTCATGTCAAGTAATGATTTGTATTTAGTGCCTAGATGAGGCAGACTGGGGGAGGGAGTGTGCACGGTAAGATGGCCCATTGTTAACGTAGCAAGCCTCTGGAACATGGTATGGGAAACTCTAGGCTCGGGAACCAAATCTGGAGGGTAGCTTGTTTTTGTCTAGTCCACAACCCAAGAATGGCTTTTACATTTTTACATGTGATAATGTCGTATGAAGTTCACCTGAGCCCTGTGTTCCTGGAGAAAAGCAACTGTTAGAAAATCTCTCCATCTGTTGATTTTCCTGAGGCTGATTGTAGACAACCACTCTATCCTGGCATATTCTGAGATAAGACCTATCTCCATTCTTCTGCAAGATTTCCTTAAAACTCATGGACGATTTCCCAGTGTACCTCAGATCCTCTTCCCTTCCTTTGAGACATTCCTCATTAAAAGACATTGACCCTGTTCCAATAGCCTGAAGAAAACCATCACCTTAATTGTCTGGTGCAGTGTGTGGTTGCCACAGGGTTATTAAAAAGCAAAAGCGAAACAACAACAACAAAGATATATGCAAGAGGGATGGTTGCCCTTAGCACCTAAAGTATTTCCTATCCGGCTTTATAGAAAAAAATTGCAAACTCTTGTATCTGGGATGAAGGTGTTCTGGCCCAAAGTTCTCCATCAGCCATAGACACTCTTTCATCTGCCTGTTAAACATGTCAAATAGTTCCTGTTATAACTCAGATATATCATAAGATAAGAGTGGTCCAATCAGAACACGGAATGGGGGAAGGAAACAAGCATTGGGGGAAATTATAGCAGATGAAGAATGGTCAGAATTGTTTGTGCAAAAGAAGACATCCAGATGGCCAACAGACACATGAAAAAGTGCTCCACATCACTGGGCATCAGGGAGATACAAATCAAAACCACAATGAGATACCACCTCACACCAGTCAGAATGGCTAAAATGAACAAGTCAGGAAATGACAGATGCTGGTGAGGATGTGGTGAAAGGGGAACCCTCCTACACTGTTGGTGGGAATGCAAGCTGGTGCAACCACTCTGGAAAACAGCATGGAGGTTCCTCAAAAAATTGAAAATAGAGCTACCTTATGACCCAGCAATTGCACTACTGGGTATTTACCCTAAAGATACAAACGTAGTGATCCGAAGGGGCACGTGTACCTGAATGTTTATAGCAGCAATGTCCACAATAGCCAAGTTATGGAAAGAACCTAGATGTCCATCAACAGATGAATGGATAAAGGAGAGGTGGTATATATATACAATGGAATACTATGCAGCCATCAAAAGAAATGAAATCTTACCATTTGCGACGACATGGATGGAACTAGAGCGTATTATGCTTAGCGAAATAAGTCAACTGGAGAAAGACAACTATCACATGATCTCCCTGATATGAGGAAGTGGAGATGCAACGGGGGTGGGAGTTAAGGTGGTAGGAAAAGTAAAAATGAAACAAGATGGGATCGGGAGGGAGACAAACCAAAAGAGACTCTTAATGTCATAAAACAAACTGAGGGGGGTGGGGGGAAGAGGGGTTGGGAGAGGGTGGTGGGGTTACATTATATGTTTAAATAAAGCTTAAATAAAAAAAATTGTGCAAGATGTTTCCCTCATATTATCTTATTTAATTTTTCACAAATGAAGTCTTCTGTCTGGCCCTTTGTATATAGAAAGCTATGCTTCCACGATTAAAAAAACCAAATTCTTACTACAGAATATTTTGCTGCATACCATATAGACTTTTGAGGGATACAATAAGTGATTCTCAATGGTGATTGGAATGGGAGAACAGGTCACCTTAAAGAGGGGGAGTCCACCAGAATCACAGGAGGAACTCTGTCATTCCAAATATTTGAATAGATTTCAACAACTTTGAGACGTTTACTTCTGAGAGTAAATCTACCTCTTAGGTTTTTGAGCTGAAAATATACTTGAGTAACACTGTTTAGAGACATGTGCTAGAAGGTATAACTCAAAAAAACAAAAACTGTTAGAACATTCTATGCCTTAATCCGAGGAATTAATAGTTTCATTTGTTTCCACTTAAACAGATTTAATATTATTTTTTCAAATTTACATTCTTCTTTTCAAATATCCCCATACCCTGAAAACATTTTTGGAGCAGAGATATTTTGTTTTCTCTCCCTGCTCAGCTGTTGCAAGAAAATAATTTATTTGAATTTAATACCACTGTTTCCTGCTCCTGGATGCACCCCAGTATAGCTATCCTTTAAGCATTTAAAAATTCATTAAGATATTTACTTTGTTCTTTTTTTTTCTGGAAATAAAAATGATTTTATAAATCCTAGAATAGGTTCTTATATGGCTGTGTTAATTTGATATAAATTGTTTCTACTTCTTGTCATTCCTTGCTGCCACCTAGGCTGGGACTGGGGAATAAATGATCTGCGTCCATTAATCTTTGAAATGGTGATTAAGGTCAATGCTGAACTGTGTGCTGTTAGAATATCAGCTCTAGAAAACAGATTAGTATCTTTTGTTATTAAGTGTGAACATTTATTTTTGAGCTACAAGATTAATGTTCTATGATATTTTGAAAGCTTTGCATGTTCATGTAGGAACTATCTAGGTTTAAAATCATTCTACTTTGGACACGTCAGGGGAGGGCCCATTAATTTTATGTAGCTGGTGCCCTAGGCAGAGACAGCTCTTTGACATTCAAAAACTATTGAAAAACATTGGTTTGTCTTCTATGGTTGTAAATTGACTGGATTTTCAAAGAAGTTTCAATTTGAGTAAAAATGATTAGAGATTAACATTCAACAACGCCTGAAGGTTACACTTGTGACCCACATTTGTCATCGTTTGAACTTTTTTCTTAAACGTAATTCCGGTTTTAATTTAGTAAAACCTATGAGAAGAAATATGAATTAAAAACACACAGGGATGCCTGGGTGGCTCAGTTGGTTAAGCATCTGCCTTCAGCTCAGGTCTTAATCCCAGGGTCCTGTGATAGAGTCCCATGTTGGGTTCCCTGCTTAGGGGGGAGCCTACTTCTCCCTCTACTACCCTTCCCCCCTGCTCGTGCTTTCTCTCTCTCAAATAAATAAATAAAATCTTAAGTAAAACCCCCCAAAAAACAAACACAAAAATCTTAGAAGGAAAACACACACACACACACACCCCTGGAACAGATGGATTAAGACTCTTTAAGGCTTTTTTTTTTTACATCAGTGTAAAAAGCTTTTATTTTTTATTTTTATTTTTTTTTACATCAGTGTAAAAAGCTTTTATTTCTTTAGTTTTTTTTCTATATGTGCTAGGCATTAAACTAAATATATTCATATATATTATCTCATGTCATCCTCTTAATAATTCTGTAAAATAGGTATTATTCCTTCAGCTTTAGAGAAAAAAATCTTGAAACTCAATGAGATTAAAAAACTTGCCTGAGGTCCCAAAGCTCTTCCTCTAGAGAAGAAGATGGCATTTGGCAACAGTTCTGAGTTCAGTGTAAGAGTTCTGCTGAAGGACCCACTAGCCATCACCAGGGCCAGTTACCAGGGTGTTGTCCCTAGAGTAGGCCAGCATGATGCTCTGTAGAAAGTGAGGACGATCAAGGTCCTTTTGGACTCCCTTACACAGAGAGCAGGAGGTGATGTGCTTTGAGGCAAGACAGTGAATGGGCAGTGCTATCCTTCCCACAAAAAAGCAAACTGTTTCGGGTCCCTTAACCAATGGGGATTGAGACGAGCACACAGATCCATCACTTCACACTCAAGTTCAGAGTCTATGTTGCTCTGTGCCAATTAGGGTAATTTGTCCAGCATGGCAGCTGCAAGAGCAGGTACCACAAAGAGTCTACCGTCCACGGTCAGGACCCCCACCCTCTCCTTTTTTAAACATGCTTGACTGTTAAGTGGGATGGGGCCCTGGGACCACCACTCTGTTTACAAAATAATCATCTGAACAATCTTGAAAGGTAGGTTTTCTCTCCATTCAACAACTCTTTCCATTCGACAGAGAAGCTTACTAATATGAAATGATTTGCCCAGGAAGGCAGAGTGGGTAGTGGCCTAGAAGGGCATCACCCTGGATCCAACTGTCTCTGAAGTCTGGGCACTGCCCAGTACCTTATCTCCCCTTGCTTTACTGCATCTACCGGGTCATTCTACTTGGGAGACACTTTATATGAAACGGTGAAGCTGGATACTTGAATTGACTTGTTTATTTTTAGCAAAAACTTTGTTATTAATTCAGTAAAAGAATTTTTAAAGTTTTTATTTATTTATTTGATGTATATATATAGAGTGAGGGAGCACAAGCAGGGGGAGTAGGAGAAGGGGAAGCAGCCTTCCCAGGGCTCGTTCCCAAGACCCTGGGATCATGACCTGAGCTGAAGGCAGACGCTTAATAACTGAGGCACCCAGGTGCCCCTCAGTAAGTGATTTTATGCAAGCCTAGTCAGCTTGTGAAATAGTCATACAGTGCTTATCATTCCTTTGGGTTTCATTGGTCTATTTTGGGTAACTAAACCCACATTTTACAGAATTTAAGGTATAGTTAGATTGGGAGTCAGCTTGGACTTAGCTTGTTTGCTGAATCTTCAAATACTATAAACTAGTACCTGGAATAGTCAGAATTATATTATTTTGAGCCATTAACTTTGTGTAGCACCTACTTTGTACTACACAATGAATTAATTATCTTCTAATCACTCTTGATTCACTTGTTTGAGGTGGGGAAAGCAGAATTTATTTGTAGTTTAATATTAAGGCTGACAAACTAAATTTGCTTCTATAATCTACTGATGTTTTTTTGTTTCGCTTTGTTTTGTTTTGCTCTGACATTAAAAGAGACTTATTTTTATGACCCCAGCCCATCCAAATTATGTACTGTAATGGACTGTATATGAATAAATTAAGGGATCTAGATCTTTAATGATAAGCCATTTTATAGCAGCAGGTGTTCTATTAATGGATATTTTACTTATTAAACAAAATGCAATTGGGAAATAAATTACACAGTCACCCAAATAACAGCTCATGTTACCAATAATCAGTTTGGATGCAGCTACAAGATTTTTGGGTGCAATAGTAAATTAAACACTTCACCAAATATGTTAAACTGATGAAAATCTCTACCCTATGCATTTTGTTTTATTTTTTTTTAAAGACTTTATTTATTTGACAGGCAGAGATCACAAGTAGGCAGAGAGGCAGGTAGACAGAGAGGAGGAAGCAGGCTCCCCACTGAGCAGGGAGCCCAATGCGGGGGCCCCACTGAGCAGAGAGCCCAATGCGGGGCTCGATCCCAGGACCCTGAGATCATGACCTGAGCTGAAGGCAGAGGCTTTAACCCAATGAGCCACCCAGGCACCCCTGCATTTTGTTTTAATAATATAGGAAGATGGACAACAAGAAGCCTTCTTTCTTTTATTCATAGTAGAGTGAACAGAAGAATAATTCAAAGAAAGTTTCTACGGTTTTCCTGGGAAAATGAGGTTATAGCAGTTAAAAACATCATTAGTAGCTTAAGGCAAGAGAGTTTATTAGATTCCTCCCCCAACCCCCACAACTGGCATTCTAGTTGTAGGCGGCTACTAGTGTAGGCTTACCCTCTCAACTATGCCATCAGGGATCCACGGACTTCCTATCTTTCTGTGCTGTTATTCTTAGCAAGTTGTTTTTCATTTTCTTTTTTCTGTTTTAAAGATTTTATTTATTTATTTACTTATTTATTTATTTTTATTTGACAGAGAGATAGAGAGCAAGCATAAGTAGGCAGAGCAGAAGGCAGAGGGAGAGAGCAGGCTCCACTGAGCAGGGAGCCCAATACGGGGCTTGATCCCAGGACCCTGGGATCATGACCTGAGCCAAAGGCAGCCACTTAACCGACTGAGCCACCTAGGTACCCCTGTTTTTCATTTTCTTGTTTTTTTGCCTCATGGTTACAAAATGGCTGCAATAGTTCCAGCCATCAGGGAAAAGGGGGAAGAATCAGGGTATCTACAATTTTTTATCAGTCTACTCTCACATATATCTCCTACATCAGAATTATGTCACAAGTCCATGTCTAGTCTTAAGGAGGCCGGGCAAGTGAGGAATAGGATTGCCACTGTTGGTATGTGCAACCATGACTAATCCTCAGGGACTAGGCAATTGCTCCCTCTGAAAAGAACTGGGGTGCTATTCAGAAAAAAGAAGAGGCTGGATATTCATTTCAACTCAGAGGCATGTTTTGGTTATAAATCTGTTGTTCTTGCCTTATTTTCATGGAAATAGTCTGGTCAAAGTTGCTACCTTACCAATAGCTTGCTCTTCCTGATAGGTATATTTGGTTAAGCGTGAATTGTAGAGATTCAGATGTGGGACAGATCAGTGAGGACAAGAATGGTGGAATATCTCATGAAAGAATGAAACTGAAGGGTGAGCAGAATTAAGGCAGGTGGTAAGGAAAGGAAACAACATCTGGGAAATAAGAGTGTTCGTACAAGTAAAGGCAGAGAGGTTGGCTAGGCACTTGTCTGATAAGAGAGAAAGGAATCACCTTTTGAGAAGAGCTGAGACTATCTATGGCATGTGTGTCTCCATATTCTGAGGTGTTGATATCTGCGACCTTGCTGACCTGGAGAGACTGTCCCTCCTAGGGCTAGCCAATTCTTAGAGATAGTAAACAACTTGGCAGCAAGCACATGGAAACCAATTAATACAGAGATCCCCTTCCCTGCACACCCCCCCATCCTCTTTATTGAACTCTTCCACTCCAGGTCACTGTCCACCTGCCCTAATCATACTAGGACCAGGTATGAGACAACTAGAGACAGCACCACACTCCACAGCCTGTTGAAATAATTTAAACTAGTCAGTCCTAAATCTGCCTACTTAGCCTCACTCATTCCTTCCCATAGGAACACACTAAAGGCTCTTGCCCACGTTTTCTGTTTGCTCTTTCTGCCTCCTAAATGATCCCAGCACTTCCCCAAGTAGGCTCTCTCTTGTCTGTGCCATGCCATGTCTACTGTTTCTAAGAATCTGTGAATAGAAACCTCCTTCATGACACTTCATTCCATGTCTGTGTGTCTTACCTTACCTGATTAAAACAAGTCCCAGTGTGTTCTACAACACTGTCTTTATTCAAAGGAGCATTGTTTGGGCTGGGAATAGTGAGAAATAAGGTCTCATATTGTATTCTGAGAGCTCTGGCTTTGGTTTGGTGGGGAATAGGAAGCTCGTTGGGGAACGGAAGAGACTTGGAATGTTCATAATTTGGCCTCAAGGACCATAGGACTCCACTGTTATTTGATGGTGGGCAGGTTTTTCTTTTAGAGATTCCTTAAAACATGACTATGTTACTACGTGACTACGCAAAAGTCAAATTATCTTTCAAAGTGATCTTCAGTCCGCTATTAGTGTCTGAGAAAGAACAGTGAGATTATTAATGAGATTCAGGCTGATAAACTGCTGATGAAAACCAATGAGCTCATTTGTAACCTTGTTTCTGAAATGATAGGTTTTGCAGCCTAAGAAAAAAGAGAGATATCGCTTTCTCAAGCTATTTGAAAGTAGAATATTCCCATGGAAGCTTTCATAAGCTGAAATGGTATAAAGGGAAGAAGTAATTACTATTTTCTTTTCCCTCCTTCCTTCTTTCCTTTCCTTTCCTTCCTTTCTTTTTAGAGAGAGGGAGAAACAGAGCACGAGCAGGGGAAGCAGCAGGCAGAGGGAGAAGCAACCTCCCTACTGTGCAGGACTGGACCCCAGGACCCTGGGATCATGACCAGAGATGAACACAGATGCTTAATTGACTGAGCCACCCAGGAGTCCCACAGTTACTATTTTCTGAAAGCAAAAGTAAAGTCCTCTTCAGATTTCTGTCAGCTAGTGAAAACAGGTTCTAAGGTAGGTCTTTTATAAAAGTGAAATGGTGTAAAGCAAACTTCTGCATAGTGGAGAAACCTGTATTGGGAAGACAAGGAAAACTAGTCTTTTCCTTTTAAGCAGCATCTTTTCCTTCTTTTATTTATTTATTTTTAAAAGATTATTTATTTATTTATTTGACAGGGAGATTACAAGTAGGCAGAGAGGCAGGCAGAGAGAGAGAGGGGGAAGCAGGCTTCCTGTTGAGCAGAGAGCCCGATGTGGGGCTTGATCCCAGGACCCTGGGATCATGACCTGAGCCGAAGGCAGAGGCTTTAACCCACTGAGCCACCCAGGCGCCCCACCTTCTTTTATTCTAATATGAAGTTATTTCTGTTGAAATATTCATGTTAATATCCTGTTTTTAAAATTCTAGGAACCCGGGACGCCTGGGTGGCTCAGTTGGTTAAGCGGCTGCCTTCGGCTCGGGTCATGATCCCAGCGTCCTGGGATGGAGTCCCACATCGGGCTTCTTGCTTGGCGGGGAGCCTGCTTCTCCCTCTGCCTCTGCCTGCTGCTCTGTCTACCTGTGCTGGCTCTCTCTCTCAATCTGACAAATAAAAAAAAAAAAATTCTAGGAACCCCTTTTTGGAACTGTGGAATTAATGAACCCAAATGAGTGTTAATATTTTAATGTTGAAATAGCAGGGCAGAGCAAAAGTAATAAAAACGTGTGGGGATTATCATATTTGCTAGCATGATTTTCCTACACAAATGGCCTGTGGTTAAAATGAGAGCAGAGGAATTTGTGATACCCGGCTCTGATGAGGATAGACCTTAGCAGTATTGCCACTTGGTGCCGAATTTCCAGAAAGTTCTCTTGGCAAATTGCTGTGCTTAGATAGAGGCAGGAGTGGGCTAATTTAAAGAGGCTTAGGAACCCTGCCGAGAGCAGCTGATGAATTGTGGTAACTATTTAACTCTTCAACTAAAGCAAATAAGATTCAGTTAAAGCCAGTTCACACATCTTTGGGAATTCTGAAGTCTGAGAACACTTGCTGTTAAAATCCAGCTCCCTGAGCTACCCCAAATCACATCCTTCTCCAAATTATGTATGGTGCAACATGCGAAAGATAGAAAAATAGGGTACCTAGGAAATGACTCCCTCCTCCCATTTTCTTATGTGTTAGATAAAAGCCAGAGCGCCTAATAGACTAAGACATTGAGAGAACCCGGGTAGCCATCTGAAACACAAAACAGCTATTTTAATTCATAAAAAAAGCTTCACTGTAATAGTCTTCATTATTAGGCACTCCTTCTAAAGTCATTTAGGAGGAAAATAACATGTTGTTCAGATATAGTAGAAAAACTGGAAGGCAAGATCTCTTTTTATTAGGTTTGGAAGGTTGTGTTTTTTGTTTGTTTGTTTGTTTATTAAACTCATTTTGCAAATGGGGTTTCAACCTGATTTTAACCACCCATTTTTCTTCAAAAGTCTGAATTGCTCTTTTGCATTTTAAAATACAGTCATTGCCTGTAGCACTCTCTGTGATTAGAGGGAGGACTTGAATCCCTTCTGCCACAGATAGGTGTGTAGAGGAAAGGGCAGCAAACTGGAAAAGCAGCTTGGCTCTGCCTTTCAGCAATTAGGTGACTCTGTCGCCCCCCCCCCCACCCCCCCGGCCGGAGGCATCCCTCTTCTTCTCTATCATATGATAAGGTTGGACTAGATGTTCCCTGCAGTCTCTTCCATCCCCAGTACTCTGTGATTCACAGGCTCATGACACATTGACTAGAGTCCAAGCAGGTAAGTTACAGAGAGAAGAGGGAGGGGAGTAAACTGAGGCAGTGAGGAGCCAGAGCCTGGGCTGAGGACCACGGCTGATGGCCAGGTGAGGCCCACAGAGACTAGCATGATGACAGGGCTTGTGCTGCCAACTCGGAGTTTTTCAAGATGCTGCCCAGCAGCCAGTCCTCTTTCCCCTCCAATCTATTCCTGCATTGTCCCCTTCTCTATTCTGACGGTGGAGGCTGTGTTTCCTGGACTGCCCTGTCAGATGGCTCTGCCTGGGTCCTGCCCACCGGAGGCACTGGTGGGAGATGGTGCTGGGGAAGAAGGGAGAAGCCGGGGTACTTCTAACTCTGCCTCTCTGCCTTGGACAATACCTCTTGCAGCAGAAATATCTCTGCAAAGATCCAGGCTTTGTGAGGCCCATTGTGCCTCCAGCTTTCATTGAGTGACTCAAGTCCCTTCCTACTCTCCTCGTGTCCCCTCCCCCATCTCTGCTTCCCCCTCTCCCTCCAACCTAGGTGTAAGACTATCTCCCAGAGTTAGTAAGACTAACCCCAGGAAGGTTCTGGAGCACAAACTGTTGGCAAAAGAATTAGTCCCATCTTGAGGCAAGGGGTTGATCAACTATATCTCTGTATGTAAACTACTGGGTAGCTAGCTCTTCAAACCTCAGAAAATCCTTCTTGTCACAGCCATGTTAAAGCACATGTGACTGTTTTAATCACACTAGTTGGAGTAAGGTGTGGTGAGGTTGGGGAGAGCAACCACAAATGGTTATTCTCACAGTTCCCTGGGGAGGGGAGACACACACACACACACACACACACACACACACACACATCGTGCAGGGCTGGTCATGAGGCAGAGGGAGAGAGGGATGTTACTGTGGTCCCTAGAAGAAGGAATGGGCAAGGCAGGACAAACAGGCTAAGGACTGGCCAGTTAGAAGAATTTCAGTGGGTTCTGGTGGCACAGACGCTGCGGCTGGTTGTCTGGTACTTGGTCCTGGGGCACTGAGTGTGGTTGTACAGCGACCTGAAGCATAAGTGCCCCACAGGGGAGGTGTTTGGGGGTGTGAACTTAATCTGGGAACTGACCAACCAGCTTCTAGCCAGGGCCTCAACACAATACACACACACAAAACTGCATTATAGTGACCCAAACAGACATTTCTTTAGGGAGACTTTCCTGGGCTGCAGGAAGGGGTTACTTTTTCAGAGAGACCGAGAGAAGTGCCTGCCTAGTGATGGTGGTAGCACATCATGCCAGGCAAAGTGAGAATCTGGGGGTGCCAGTTCATATCCCGGGCAGAGGGTAGGGCCAGCGCAGGGGCCTGGCCACACCAGGGTCCCTTTTCTTGCTTTTCTCAGCCTCTAGGGGGTGAATGTTTCTCGGCACCCCGGGGGCAGTTTCCCCCAGGCTCCTTAGCCTGACACGCCAGGACATTTCTCTGAATGATCACTCCCAGAATATTTCCTTAAGACAGACCTTTTGTATTTCAACCGCTGAGTTGAAAATGATTAGCTCTGAGATTATAAAAAAGGGTCACATAATTTTTCTCCTTCACCCAGATTTGATCAAAGTGCAAAAGCAAACCGTAGCCCAGGAGCACTAAAAGGAGCCGCGTCTTATTCCCTTTCTGGAAACAGCTCAGAGAAATGAAGAGGCTTACCGAAGTCGTGCCACTCGTTCGGGGACAGTCAGGACGAGGTTCCAGATGCTTTTATTGCCTTGTTAGTGGCCAAATGCTCCTGCAAACCATTTGTCCATTATTTAACAGACACAAAAATACAATTCAATACGTATCCAGCGTCGCGATTATGAAGGTTGTTAAAGCCAAACTTCTACGAGAGGGACCCTCCCCTTGCCGGGTTTCTCTGTGAGGGCGGCGGGGATGGCCCGGGCGCGAGTGGAGCAGCGGGCATGCGCCGACGACGCCACGTCAGCCCACGTGGGTGCGGTCGGCTCGGAACAGCGCCATGTTGGCCCTGTCGGTGTAGCTGCGGGAACACGCCTGACCTGGCCTCGTGGCAACTGCAAACGACAGCTCACTGATGTCTATTTAGTTTGGATGCTGCTTTCGTTAATCATCGCGTCATCCCCCCTGAGCAAGGGGTGCTGCTCGAAGAGTCCTTGAAAGAGCACATTATCAGAAGGGATCTCCCCTCAAAGAGGAGTCGCATGGTACCTCTGAACGAGAATGAAATGAAAGCATATCTGTACAGAGTTTGCCCTGATTCTGTCTTCAGGCTAGCCCAGCTCAGTACCCTGTGGAAACGTGATTTTGGTGGAGTGGAGAAGCCCGTTCAGAAAGGTGACCATCCAGCAAGTCACACGATGGTCTGAGACCCGACCTTCAACTACTTTCTGGTGGTGAGACCCAAATTTCCTCAAATACTTCCCGGTGGCGCGTTGAGCGTGTATTTGTTGACAGCTTATTGTTTTCAGTTGTTAACAATTACCTTGATGTGAGTGATCACCAACACTTTCCTTCATACTTCAGAGAGTAAGACAAACTCTACTTGCAAATCTTGGCTCCCCATTGTTTATAGGACATTCCTAAAGCCCCTTGCCTTGATGAGCAAAGCCCCAGTAGCATCTAATAATGTGCTGTTATTCTCTCAGCTTTTAGGCTTTGCCAGTGTGGATTCATCCATTCAGTAGGTATGTGTTGGGCTCCACCATGGACCAGGTGCTGTGTTGTGCCTCAGGGGTAAAGAGATTTCAGTGGGCACCCTCCTCATCTTTAGAGTGCCCACTGTCAACAGGGTTTCTCAGCCTGAACCTTTGCTCTTCCTGTTGCCGGACTGTGGTGTCCTTCCCTCATCGTCTCATCAGGAAATGAGCTTTCATCCCTAAAACTTTATGCTGTAACATTGTCCTTGATCTCCCTCCCCTCACTACAACCATGTGTTTCTATAGTGCTTATCCTATCGTATATTGTGTTCACCAGTGTTTACAGCTCAGAGTATTCAAAACACTCAGTTGTAAACTCCTCATGAACAGGGGTTATATCTCATTCTCCTTTTAACCTGGCCACGTGGCATGGTGCCTAGAAGATGTGTGGAGCTGAATATACATTTGCTGGACTTATGGGGGCTCTGACTCCATCTTTGACCTCCTGGTCCTGTGGTCAGCCTCCTGAATTTCTCCACATTTTTGTCCCCTCATTTATAGTGACTTATGTCTCTACTAAGTTGAGAAAATGTCCATTTCCCATGATGTGGAACTCTTAGAATAGCTTGAACAGAAGTCTGTGGGAGTTTCCTCATATTCAATCACTCACTGAGAATCATGGGGTTAATGTACATTTGATTTTTGATTATGTTTATTTATTAATGTTTGTTAGTGCTGTATTTGCTAATTCTCATAAGGAATCTTAGTTTCCGTTTCTGTTTATTATTATTTTAAGCTTTAAGCAACTGCTTTGAGGAGAGGAAAAAGTATTTTCTTCCAAGAGAATAAAGTGAATATTGTGTGGAGGATAATCTCCAAAATATTGCTTATGTTGCTGTTCAAATGACCTACTTATTAATGTGAAACATCCTTTTCATTTCAAAAACTGTTGACTGGACCTAATTGTTTTTTGATTGCAGTGCTAGCAAAATATATTAATACTAATTATCAAGGAGTTTATCATTTTAAAAGTTTATCATTTAAAAAAGCATTTGTTTTAGTCTCAAACCAAACAAAGGATATGTTTGTTCTTTTGTAGGATTTTTCCTTAAATAGTCCATAGTTGCATACTTACTTTCTTACATTAATTTAACTGTAAATTATGAGAACTTCTTTACTTGCACATTTTTAGAATTTTGGGGATTAGAGCTTAAGACTAAACTCATCTCCATATATCTCTATTTCTGTTTATAGCATCACCTACATATCTATCTATCTCTCTATCTTTCTTCCACCCATCCATCTAATTTCTTTATAGAACAAGAAGAAGTAGGATGTATTTCGTTTATTTTTGGCTATAGTGTTTGGATTGTCCACCTCGTAATTAATTTTGGTTTTATAGTCTAGAATTCTGCTAGAATTCATAGATGAGTTTGCTTACCCACTGTTTCTAATCTCCGAGGAGTTACATAAAATGGAAAAGATGCCAAAATACTAGAGAAAATTCTGAGCAAATTTGATTCTGTCACAAAAGAGAGAAGAGAATGGAGTTTGCAGACCAAAGACTGGTGCCCTTGAGACTCCTACTGGGCCGGGCTCTAGAATAAATCATTGAATGATGGTTACTGAACATTTAGAAAAGGAAACTTTAATCAGCAGGATTCTCAAGGATTTATGAACAATACATTTTGTTGAACAGATATTGTTTTCTAGTCTTCTAGTCCCTTTATTATACAGGGTTCCTCATCAGATTGTTTCCTGAACAATTCCATGCCAGTCTACCTTTCCTTATATCATTTTTGGAACTTGGAATATCCTTTCTATGTACTCTTTTCTATTGAAAGTTTATTCATTTCTCAAGATGCAACTCAGTGTTTTGGTGAAGTCTTCTCAAGCCCCCCAGTATTGAGTGCAACTTTTTTTTTTTTAAGATTTATTTATTTATTTTGGAGAGAGAGAGCGAGAGAGCATGAGTGGGAGGGGCAGAGGGAAAGGGAGAGAAAATCTCAAGCAGACTCTTCACTGAGTTGGGAACCTGACACGGCGCTTGATCTCACAACCCTGAGATCATGACCTGAACTGAAATCAAGAGTTGGCTGCTTAACCAACTGAGCCATCCAGGTGCCCCTTGAGTGCAACTTCTCATAGAATAAGAGATATGCATCTCTTTCCCCTTCTTGCATTGTGTATTATACTTTAGTGTTTATAAATCTGTTCTTTCTCTGCTTGTTGAAGACAAAATGGGCCTGACTCAGTCCATGGCTCTCCTCTAGGATAATTTGTGAGCTTACATACACCATGGTTGCTTTCACCTAGAGTCCTACCACGTCTTCGTTTTCTTTCAGCTTCTCCTAATTGGTTAAAATTAGCTGTTAAGTTACTCTTGCTCTTTCATTCTCCTATCTTCAAAGGGATGATACTATGAGAGCAAGCAGGTCCAACCTTTGTGAGAATTTCTTTCTTTCTTTCTTTCTTTTTTTGTAAGATTTTATTTATTTATTTAGGGATACCTGGGTGGCTCAGTCTGTTAAGCGTCTGCCTTCAGCCCAGGTCATGATCTCAGGGTCCTGGGATCGAGCTCTGCAGCAGGCTCCCTGCTCAATAGGGAGTCTGCTTCTCCCTTTCTCTTTGCCCCTCTCCCTGCTCATGCTGTCTCTCTCTCAAATGAATAAATAAAATCTTTCTTAAAAGATTTAAAAAAAAGAGGGGTGCCTGGGTGGCTCAGTGGGTTAAATCCTCTGCCTTCGGCTCAGGTCATGGTCCCAGGGTCCTGGGATCGAGCCCCGCATTGGGCTCTTTGCTCAGCAGGGAGCCTGCTTCCCCCTTTCTCTCTGCCTGCCTCTCTGCCTGCTTGTGATCTCTGTCAAATAGATAAATAAAATCTTTTTAAAAAAGATTTAAAAAAAGGAGAAAAAGATTTTTTAAAAAAGATTTTAAAAATTTAAAAGATTAAAAATTTTAAAAAATATTTTCTTTATTCACTTGAGAGAGAGAAAGAGAGAGAGAGAGAATGAGCAGTGGGGGAGAGGGAGAAGCAGGCTCCCCTCTGAGCAGGGGGCGTGACGTGAGACGCTATCCCAAGACCCTGTGATCATGACCTGAGCCAACAGCAGACCCTTAACCGACTGAGACACCCAGGTGCCCCGAGAATTTCTGTCATTAAGCAGAACATAATTTCCATCTTTTATATCTTGTCTCTGTGCCAGAATTGTTATTTACACCACAGATACAAACCTTCTGTCTTCGTTGTATGGCTGGGAAGCTTGCAGTTTGCTGCATTCTGCTATTGCTCTATGGTGATAGCATATACCAATGTTACAGCCTCTGGTTTAGATAGATCTTCTTACATTCAGGGCCAAAAGTCCTGTTTCTCTTAATCCAAATTGGGAATACCATTCATTCATTTATGCATTCAACAAACATTTGTTGAGTCCTAGTGTGTGCAGGGCACAGCGACACAAAAATAAGTAAAATACTTTCTGTTTTCCAGGAGCTGTGACCTCTCAGCAAGATAGATACACAAAAGGAGCATTTCCAATATAGTGTTCTAAGTGCCAAGGAGAGGCACAAATCTCATGGGAATGCTTAGGTCAGTTCTGACCCTGCTTGGCTGGTGGGGTGAGATAAGAGGTTCCCAGTAGTTGTGATATTCAAGCTAAGCCTAGAGACCTGAGTAGATATTAGCCTTGAGTAGGAATTAGTGATGTAAAAGTGGAGGATGAGGCAGGGGGATCAGGAAAAGGTCTTCTGGACAGAGGGAAAGCCATGAGCAAAGGCACTGGGGTGGAAGCATCATTATGCGGTCTAGGAAATACAAGCCATTTGGTGTTGTTGGAAAATGAAGTTCAAGACAGGGAGTATCTGGTGATGAGGCTCGAGAGTCAGTCTCAGGTCAGATCTTGAAGAGTCTTGAAACTCAACAAGGGAACTTGTCAGGTTTCTTGTCCTAAGTTCTACCTCAGTAAGTCACAGTAGCAGCCTTATGATTACATTTCCTTAGTTGGGTTGAAAATGTAAGTTTTCTTTGTCTGTGTTCCACAGATAGATATGGCTGGAGCTAGTTTGTATTGACTGTTGAATTTCTAGGAATTTTGTAAGTTGATTATTAAACATAGTTATTATAAAAATTAAATTACATAAACATGTAATTAATTGGGTTAAATTAAATACAGAGATAATAAAGATTCAAAAACACATCACTTTTCAATTATTGTACTATATTTTTTACTCTACTGCACTGTACAGTATCTGTACTCTCAAGGTTATGTCTGTTGTTCTGTATGGTAGAAATATGAATTCTAAGGCTGTGTCTATTGTTCCTGTAAGGTACTAATATGATTTAATGGTGTGCTACAACTGCCCATCTCTTCCCAACTCTGTTTATTACATCTGGTTAGTAGCTTGAAGTTGGCTGTGCTGGGAATATTTACACCATTGAAATCAGCAAATGCTAAGTCAGGGATTGACTTACTGTTTTTTTGGCTATCTAGTCTTAAAAAAGTGATAGAGCAGATGTAAATGATGCACATTAAACATAAAAGTGTGTATGTATCTATAGTCATTACGTTAGGAGTAGTGTAAAAAATGGTAAAATATTCTTCCAGTATTTGAAAACTATTTTCCAATTCATCAAAGAAATTGCTCACCTCATTGACACATAAGTAAAGTTCCAGCATATGTCTTTGTTGTTTCGCCTTTGTCCTTACCTGCCAGTGTAAATGAAAATATCAACCAAAATTTATTTCAGGATTATGTCCATTTGTCATTTGCAACCACAGGTTGAATATAGATACAAGAGTTTAGCAAAAATCAACAGAAATATTTTGTCAGAATCAATTTGCTAGATGGAATTTACAATAAAAAGTATCATGTATTTTATCATTATTTGTAAATTGTGAGCCATACATATTTTGTGTAAGTAAAATTTATAATAAAATTTTATGAGTACACAGGAAATACACATTTTTTTCCTCAAAGAGCTGATTTTTAAACAATTTCCAATACACTGGCCAAAACCTATGCATAACTCCATTCTTGCTTGTATTATCTTGTGATTCCTGATTTCTCTCCCACAGTTATTATTTTTTTTCCTGCAAAGAAATTCCCATTGTTTTTGGTTTTATAAAGATTTGGGTATTTTTTTTATCTCCTACCTTTTAGTTTTTGTCACTCTTAATCACATTGGCAACTCTCTGAGAAAACATGTCTTTTTTCTCTTTTTTGTGAGGCAGCATGTTTTTGCCCATTATCCCATGACCAGGTCCAGAAAGTGAAAACTATTTTGCACCCTCCAGCCCCCCATGTAGCTGCTTGTTCATTCCCATTTTTCCTTTGTCATGCAAATTCCCAACTCTCAACTGTAAGTTGGAATATATTAACTCCACTTAGATTTGCAAGTCCTTCAAGGACTTCATGATCCTGAGAGATTTCCTAAGCCTCCTATGACAGAATTAGCAATTTCTCCCTGTATCCGTAGCAGCCAAGGAAGGGTCACTGCCAGGGCCTTCATATTTTCCATAGGAGGCGCTGCCAGTAGGGGAATGTGTCAGGTTGTGAGAATCAAGTCACTGTCCTTCCAAAAAAGCTGTTATTGAGGATGGAGTGCTTCTTACTACAGACCACGGAACAGGTTTCTTAGAGCTTCTAGTACCAGTCTTCTTGTTGTAGAATGCATACATCATTGCTTCTTCTCCAAGGAGATCTACACCTTGGAGATGCAGCTTCCATCTCTTCTTGGTTATTTTATGTCTCAGATTAGATGTCTCTTCCTCTAAGAAGTCTTCCCTGAGGGGTCTTTTCTGATGTGTGGTGCTCCCAGGTCCTCCTGCAGCACTTGTGTTCCAAATGATGTGCTGGACATGCAAGGTAACCGCACGCCTTCTGAACTGTCTCTCACACTGCTCGTGAGGACCGAGATGCGCCCTTTCTCTCTGACTTTATTTCTAGCTCCCAGCATAATACCTGGTTAACAGTAGGCCTTCCATATGCATACACACAATGAAGTAATGAGTGAATTAATGAATGGTTTTAGTAGGTCTGGATGAGACTCCTGTTGATATAAAGACCAAGAAGACAAATGTTCTGCTGGCTAACAGACATTCAATAGTGAAACAATGATCTATATAAGAAATGCACCGATTCCAAAAGCATTAGAATGGTGGGCACACAGTGATCACTGGCTTACTGCAATTTTGAAATTTCACTGGACCAATGCTGTCAGGTCCTCCCACTTTCAGGGTGGGGAATATTCCTAGGTTTGCCTTGAGTTCTCCTCTCCTGGTATGGCTCCCAGTTCTTTGTTCTCTATAGCTCCTGACTTCCCTTCTCAGAGGTGTCTCTCCTTTTCCATAAATCTGTTGGCCACTTCTGAAAATGGAATGGAAATATATCCTTTGAGTAGACTTTTAGCCTTCTTCCTGCCCCAAGAAAGTTGGGGACCCAAGGACCCTTTCACAGTGTGAGCTGGGTCTGTCTCCTCAAGCTCAGGCTAGCAATGCTTCCACCAACAGAGATTTTTTGATAAACTTGAGGGTTTTTCTATATATTTGATTTGAGTTCATACTCTACCAAAGGCCACACCAGCACTTCTTTTTAAGGGAGGTTTTCTTCTCTAGACTTAATTACTCCTAATATGGGCATAACTGGTTGCCGTGGGACCATCTTCTAAGCTTTAGAGAAGCATTGTGTGCGTGTGTGTGTGTATGTATGTGCACACGTGTGCGCGCACGTGCACTGAAGATACTTTATTTATTCCAGAGGTTTTAAGGAAGGGTGTGCAACCCAACTCCTGACTTGATCTTTGCCCGAGGTCATGTCTTCCGGCAGTGCCCCAGATCTTTGCTTTCAGGATTCATCTTAATTTGAGAACCTCTTACTGCTTGGAAAGACTGGATATGAGAAACCACTTTATTTTCAGACTGGCAGGTCCTGCATTCATGGGTTATGTTGCCTCAGTTGTGTTTGCAAATTTGCTAGTTCTCCCTTGTGTTCCTCTCTGTCTTATGGTCCCTGTCAGGAAGAACTAAAAGCAACCAGCTGATGTTTTCAACATTCAGGCTACAGGTCTCCTTGGACAAGTTCAAAGTTTATTATATACATTTTCTATCTTTGACGTTACCATAGAGGACAGTTTGGCCGAACATTTCATGTCTGCATAATATAGGCCACCATTCTGCAGCCTTCTTTAAGTTTTCTAATTAGCTTTTTAGCTTTTTTTAAACAACTTTTTGGCTCTTTTCCTCAGCCTCCCTATGCCCTCTGGTTCCAAAGCTACTGCCTCATAATTTAGGTTTTTGTTACAGCAGCGCCCACTTCTAGGCATCAGTTTCTGTATCATGTGGCTGTTGTTGCACAACAAACCACCCCCAAACATGTTGACTTAGAGAGCAATCATTTATTCAGTTTTAATAATAAATGGCTCTGATGGGTATGGCAAAGGAATGGATACAAGAGTGGGGGGTATAGGTTAATAAAATCTACTCCAACGACTAAGGCTTTTTACACTGGAATTATGGAGAAAACACTTTTATCATTTGGATAATGATGTTATTTTCTCTTCACACATTTAAAAAGTGCTTTGAGAAATGTGCATTTTTTTCTTTCTAAAAAAAATCAATGGCAGGTTTTTAAGTCTGCAAAAATCAGTAAATGAAGAGAACCAGGGCTTAAAAGTTGTAAATCCAAGTTTGAAGCAATGAAGATTTCTACAAACTCTCACTTCAAAGGGTAAGAGAACCAAGTGGGGCAGGTTGATGGAGGAAATTCTTGTCTTTATTGGCAAATTCACCCTAGGAACCAATGTGTTTTCTGTCAGCCAAGGCTCATGGAAGGAATATAGAGCTTTGAAGTCAGTTGAACTAAAATCTTTGGGGAAATTACTCAGTAAGGCAGAGGCTGAGAAGACAGAAACTGGACATGGTGGGAAAAGTTGCAGACATTTATGACCTTATGACCTCGGGACCAGGGAGTGAAGGGATGCAAGTTCAGGGCTCGGCCCTTCAGGGCTTTGTGGGGGAAAAAAAAAGAAAAGAAAAAGAAAAGAAAGGGCCAGAGTTCCTAATGGCAGGAAGGGTTACAAATATAAACTTTATGCCAAATTCAAATTTTAAAGCTCTTGCTCTGCATATTACTTTTATAAATATAGTAATTAGCTCCTATTTTCCTACTACAAAAGGTTTTTACCAAAATGTTACCGGGAAACAGGTGTTCCACTCTTTGTGATGTAGGGAACTGCCAGGGGAGGCAGGACTCCCTCAGACTCAGGGGGTCACGGAAGCTTATTTCTCCTTCCTCAGTGTCAGGTGGGTGGAAGGACAGCACTGCTCTGGGCAGGCAGTCATTTGGGGACCTGGGCTCCTTCCGTCCTGCATCTCCACCCTGTGATAGCAGGAAGATAGTGAAAAAGAATGAGGTGGTCTTAAAATGGTCACAGACCCTTGGTGATTTTTTAAAAAATTAGCATATAATCTGTTATTTGCTTCAGGGGTATAGGTCTATGAATCATCAGTCTTACACAATTCACAGCACTCACCATAACACATACCTTCCCCAATGTCCATAACCCAGCCACCATATCTCTCCCTCCACAACAACCCTCAGTTTGTTTCCGGAGATTTAGTCTCTTATGATTTATCTCCCTCCCCAGTCCCATCTTGCTTCATTTTTTACCTCCCTGCCCTACATGACTCCCTGCTCTGCCTCTCAACTTCCTCATATAAGAGAGATCATATGATAATTGTCTTTCTCTGATTGAATTATTTCACTTACCGTAATACCCTCCAGTTCCATCGATGTCATCGCAAATCACAAGATTTCGGTTCTTTTTGATGGCTGCATAGTATTCCATCGTGTGTGTGTGTGTGTGTGTGTGTGTGTGTGTGTTTATGTGTGTGTGTGTGTATACCCCACATCTTCTTTATCCATTCATCTGTTGATGGACATCTAGGTTCTTTCCATAGTTTGGCTATTGTGGACATTGCTGCTATAAACATTCAGGTGCATGTGCCCCTTTGGATCACTACATTTGTATTTAGGGTAAATACCCAGTAGTGCGATTGCTGGGTCATAGGGTAGCTCTATTTTCAACTTTCTGAGGAACCTCCATGCTGTTTTCCAGAGTGGCTACACCAGCTTGCATTCCCACCAACAGTATAGGAGGGTTCCCTTTTCTCTGCATCCTCGCCAACACCTGTCATTTCCTGACTTGTTAATTTTAGCCATTCTGACTGGTGTGAGGTAGTATCTCACTGTGGTTTTGATTTGTATTTCCCTGATACCGAGTGATGTGGAGCACTTTTTCATGTGTCTGTTGGCCATCTGGATGTCTTCTTTGCAGAAATGTCTGTTCATGTCCTCTGCCCATTTCTTGATTGGATTCTTTGTTCTTTGGGTGTTGAGTTTGATAAGTGCTTTATAGATTTTGGATACTAGCCCTTTATCTGATAGGTCATTTCCAAATATCTTCTCCCATTCTGTCAGTTTTCTTTTGGTTTTGTTGACTGTTTCCTTTGCTGTGCAAAAGCTTTTGATCTTGATGAAGTCCCAATAGTTCATTTTTGCCCTGGCTTCCCGTGCCTTTGGTGATGGTTCTAGGAAGAAGTTGCTGCAGCTGAGGTCAAAGAGGTTGCTGCCTCTGTTCTCCTCAAGGATTCTGATGGATTCCTGTCTCACATTGAGGTCTTTCATCCATTTTGAGTGTATTTTTGTGTGTATTATAAGGAAATGGTCCAGTTCATTCTTCTGCACGTGGCTGTCCAATTTTCCCCAACACCATTTGTTGAAGAGACTGTCTTTTTTCCAAATGACATTCTTTCCTGCTTTGTCGAAGATGAGTTGACCATAGAGTTGAGGGTCTGTTTCTGGGCTCTCTATTATGTTCCATTGATCTCTGTGTCTGCTTTTGTGCCAGTACCATACTGTCTTGATGATGACAGCTTTAAAGATTTTTTTTTTAAGATTTTATTTATTTATTCATCAGAGAGCGAGCAGGAGCGAGCACAGGCAGACAGAGTGGCAGGCAGAGGCAGAGGGAGAAGCAGGCTCCTTGTGCAGCAGGGAGCCCGATGCGGAACTCGATCCCAGGACACTGGGATCTTGACCTGAGCCAAAGGCAACTGCTTAACCAACTGAGCCACCCAGGCGTCCCAATGATAACAGCTTTGTAATGGAGCTTGAAGTCTGGAATTATGATGCCGCCAACTTTGGTTTTCTTTTCTAACATTCCTCTGGGTATTTGGGGTCTTTTCTGGTTCCATATAAATTTTAGGATTACTTGTTCCATTTCTTTGAGAAAATTGATGGTATTTTGATAGGGATTGCATTAAATGTGTAATTTGCTTTAGGTAGCATAGACATTTTCACAATATTTGTCCTTCCAATCCATGAACATGGAACATTTTTCCATTTCTTTCTGTCTTCCTCAATTTATTTCATGAGTACTTTATAATTTTCTGAGTACAGATTCTTTGCCTCTTTGGTTAGGTTTATTCCTAGGTATCTTATGGTTTTGGGTGCAGTTTTAAATGGGATCAACTCCTTAATTTCTCTTTCTTCTGCCTTGCTCTTGGTGTATAGAAATGTAACTAATTTGTGTTCGGCGGACTTTTTATGTGTACACACTTCAGATGTGCTCCAAGCGGTGTCACCTTATTTCCTTGCTGTTAAGTGTGGATATACTTAGGAACTTGCCTCTAATGAATAGAGGAAAAGGGAAGTGAGGGCTTGTGACTCCATGGACAAGATCCTAAAGGCATGGCAGCTGCCAGCTTGCGCATTCCTTGACTACTCACTTGGGGGGACGCTAGCTGCCACATCACAGGGGCACTCAGGCAGCCGTGTGGAGAGAGAGGCTCATGCGGTGAGGAGCCCGAGGCCTTTTGCCAACAGCCAGCCAGGAGCCAACAGCCCTATCAGGGTGCCGTCTGGGAATTTCTGCCTCCAGATCCAGTCAGTGGTGAAATGACACACGGTACCTGTGGGTGCCGTGACTGCAATCTCATGAGGGAGCCGAGGGTTTGTGCCGAGCCACAAACCCACAGGAAAACCACGCCTGGATCCCTGAGCCTCAGACACCATGCAAGATAATAAATGTGTGCTGCTTCCAGCTGCTGAAGCTCAGGGTGATTTGTTACACAGCGATAAACAACTAATACAGAGAGTGAAGACTCATGCTTACGAGAGTTATGTACTCGGGGCATGCATGAAGCATAAACTACTTTCTCCCCTGATCCTCCTGCTCAAGCTGACTCACATGGTCACCTGAACACCAAACCACAAGAGAGGCTGGGGCTCATAGCCTCACGGTGTGCCCTGGAGGAAACACTCGGACGAACAGCTGGTGGGTCTCCGTCACATTCAGTGAATTCATATTTGGGAATGTTTGGACCGCAAGGAGCTGGAGGCTGTTCTTCCAAATTCATACAGAATTTTTAGAGGAAATAAGTAAAGCCTTTGAAATATTAGTATTTAACATGTGTTTTAATATTTAATGTTTAATAATGATAACATTAGTATTTAATAAGTCCCTCTTATAGACTGATGCCAAGTATGTCCGGAGTCACTTAGGAAAACACGAGGAGGCTTTGGTTTGTCTGATTTACGACTGCGGTCCTAATAATGATAAAGAACAGCAGTACTAGCAACACTGTGAGTGACAGTTAATGTTACTGAACACCCAGGCGTCATATGAAGCCTTTTGTGAACCACCACCACAACAGAATGAGGTCAGTGGGATTATCTCATTTTTCCAGGTGGGGAGAGAGAGACACAGAGAGCCCAGGCCACCCGCTCAGCCACACAGACATCCGGGTAGGCTGCAGGCCCAGCCATCTCACCTGTGTGTGGTTTCCCAGAGTGCAGATGTTTGACCTCCACTCAGGACACTGAGGGAGGTACTAGGTTTGGCCCAGAGAGTCTGCAGCGGCTGGTGTAGGAGGGGCACTGACCAGTGTGATCTCCATCCTGGGGACTAGCCTGAGGGTGCTGGATGCTTCAAGCACAGAGATCACCCTGGCAGGAGACAGGAAGATATCACCCAGAGGATAAACCTGCAGCTGGACAGCTTCATGTTTTATTTTCTCCTGCATGACTCTAGGTAGTCTATCTCCGAGCCTCAGTTTCTTCTTCTTTATACCAGCAATAAAAATTCCTACACGTGGGCTTGTTGGAAGGCTTGAATGACATCATAGCTGTAAAAATATCTGGACTGTTTCCTGGTTAGATTACATTTTATTTTTTTTTTATTTTTGAGTACTTCTATTACAGTGCCGTTATTTTCTGGAGACTAGAGGCCATAAGTGATTAATCATTATAAACTTTGTGCCTAGTGCAGTGTCTGGAACAAGCAATTGCACCATACATTTCTGTTAAAGGCACAGGTGATAAGCCATGGAAGCATTTCTTCGTCCTCCTTCTTGGGAACGGGGAGCTCAAGTTAGAGATGTACAGGCTCATAATCATCTCTCCCCTTTGGGTGCTGCTTGTGAGTTCTCAAAATGCTTTTACACGCAGGATCTCAGGCCAGTTTCACATCAGGACATCGCCACTGCCCACTCCTGGGGCAGTGGGGGACAACCCTTATTAAAGTACTTTGTCCAATTCAGGATTGAAGAAAATCTAACGGACTCAGAGAGGGCCCAGAGGAGAGCAATAAAAATTGATTAAACAGACCTTCTGAAGAAAGGTTAAGAGAATTGGGATTATTTCAGCTAAAGCTGTTGGTAGGGGGAATAGTAAATCAAAAACAAAAGACTATCTTGCAAAACTTAGTGGTTACTGTGGGCTATTCCACTGAGAATGGCAGAGAAGGAATTTTGATGATTTTCCTGTTTGACATGAATGAGCTGCCTCTCTCACCCTCTGCCCACAGGACTGTAGCAGCCACTGGCTCTCTGAAAATTGTTTATTGCATTAGGATACCCTCTCAGGAGTGTTGTGGTCCCCTCAGGTCCTGTGAGGTCACTGGGGCAGGACAGAGAGGGGACGTTTTAACTAAGTAAATTGTTAGATTATATTCATCTCCTGACTTGCTAAGTCCAAGGGAGAAGACCACAAACCCAATTAGCCAGAGCCTCCAAAGGCATTTAAAGACACTATACCTCCCTTTGCTCACCTCTCAAGACTTCTCAGGGCTAATTCATGTAAATGTGTGGTATTTTATAACACCTGCGTGAATGGTGTATTCATTTTACTTTTCTTCAATTATTTTATAATATTTCTGGATAGAGGAATTTTTCCTAAGTCAGGGGCATGGAAATGGGTGTTTGTGCTGTCATGAGGACTCTGATTCTCCTTGCCTAAGCCTGGAAGTTAATTTAGGTTACCTACACCCAACTTAATAACATAGAAAATGTTTACTGAGTGCATTCTATATGCCAGGCATTATGTTAGGCGCTGGCAATACAATGGTGAATTGTATCTATATGGTCCTTGTTAATATAGGGCCCACATCCAGGTCAGTGGGTGATACATACAAATTAAGAGGCAAATGCAATATAATAGGACATGGGCTATGAGACTGTGTGAGAAACCAGCTGGATCCAGAGCTGGGGGGTTAGGGAAAGCTTTCTGGAGAATATGATGCCCAAGTGATCCATGAAAGGTGAGTGAGCATTATCAGCTGTCATCAATTTCTTCTTTGGCCACATTTCCAGTCTAGGTGTCTCTTCTTTTGGAAATATATGTCATGACCTAATCCATCCAGTCACTCTTCTCCTCTCCTCTTCATTCATTATTTTTCATTTTATTTTTAAATCATTATCTACATCATCTGACCACCATCTGCATGGTTTAGGGATGAAGAAAGTCTCCAGGTATAGTTAACCTAGGTTAATTTCAATGATCATATTCTAAGAGTTAATGCTCTCTAAAAGCAGTATGTTAGTAAAGCATCCAGGCAGCACATATGTTAATGGGCTTCTGATCAGGAGGTTCATATGGGAGAAAGCCTATATTTTCTTGGACCAGAGAGAGCCAATAGCCCCTACAGAGAGAACCTAGGCCTTTTCTTTGGCATTGTTGCACCATTATGATTTTTATTATTTATGTTTTGCTTATTAATAATCTGATTGAAGCCTCAGTGTAATGACATAATATTTTGGAATTAAATTTGAGCTTCTCAAAGTTAATCAATTACATGTAGCTTTGTAGTGAATATACCAAGGGGTGAGTGCCCAGCTTAGGGTGGTTTCCTCTTCCTTGGGATGATGTCCACTCACAGTGGATGGCCTCCAGAAGTCTCCAGTGATACTTCTATCCTGGTTACAGCTAACAGATTCAGGGCTCGATACCCGGTCCAAGTTGGGCTAATCCTGTCTCATCTCAGGGATTTTTGAGTTGGGACAGGAGAAAATTTGAATCAGTCTCTCAAGGTGGCATCACTGCAGGATACCAGTCTGAGGGCAAAAAGGGGGATGGGTAGGGAGTGGGCAAGCATTTTAAGGACATGTATGTCTCTGGCTCTCAGAGTTTCCAAGGCCCCATTATTTCTGTGTCTGTCCTGTGGTTTGTTATGTGACCTAGGTCAGTATTCTTTCAATGAATTCCTTGTGTTCTGCCCAAGCTACATCAGGGTGGGATTTTGTCTCATGCAATTAAGAGCCTTGGTGAAGACAAGCACACAGTATAGGTAGTTAAAAGCCTGCTGAACTGCCACCAGGTGGCACAGAGTCATTGGACAGAGCTCGAGGCTCACCCATCTCCTGCTTTGTGAGCTGGCCCATTGGGAAGTCTCTTGAGACATGGAGAGTCTTAGAAGACCACACATTTGGCTCAGCTACCGAGGTCCTATTCTGTACCCGCATTTGCAACCTTAACACCAATAGCAGGCAGCACACTCCCAGCCCATCACCTCCCATGGCTGTTTCCAGGGGCTCTGACTGGGAAGTACTGTGTGTAGTTACCACCCAGGTTCTCCAGCAGTTCAAGCTTGGGACTGATCCCAGCTCTGCTGTTTAGGGGCAGCTGTGTGGCCTTGGTGCTAATTTCTCACTCTTCTCAGCCTTGGTTTTCTCATCCTTGAAATGGCAGCCTCACTGGGTGTTGTTTGAATTAAAGAGAACTTTACACATGGAGTCCTGGGCTGACCCCCTGGCACATATCACCCACTCAATAAATATTAGCAATTATTCTAATGCAAACCAAGTCTACACATAGGGGAGAAATGTGCTTGCTCACCTAACTGGTACAAGACAGTGGATGAAGGTAGCTTTTCAGACACACAATGTTACTCTAATGCTGGTATAAAAGAATGCTTTGATGGTGCTCTAATGCTTCTGAAGAAACCAGAACAAGAGAAGGGCGCATGATTGCACTGCCCCTTGTGACATATTCCCACAGCCTTGCTCTCCTTGGAAAAACTGCTGTAGAAAACCTTCTGAAACTGAGCAGTGGCCTTGCTATATTATGCCTCATTTCAGCCAGGAAATCCACAGATCCTCTCCAGGGGGTTTAATTACCCAAACTATCCAAAGGAACTAATTATAACAAACCAAGTTGGCCCCATAGTTGCACTTACACTCAGCAAAAAAGGTCATAAAATTTTTCCTGCTCCTGTTTATTTTTTCACAGTTTGAGGTAAAGATGACTGATCATAAGAAGAGTTTAAGGTCAACCAGTTGTTTTTCCTGGTACTCCTTGTTTACTTTGACTGCTGTGAAGCCTCTCCCTCCCCTATGCCCCCAAATTCCTCATTCCTGCTCCCCAGTTTTCTGAGCTATTTGAAGCACTGTAATTGTTGAGAGTGGCCACAGAGTCAGACATATTTGAATTTCAACCCCAGCTCTAATGTGGTGGTAATAACACTACTTCCCCTTCCCCACATGAATATAAAATAAGTGCTCAATAAATGAGAATTATTGGCCATTATTATCATTGAAACCAATTTCTTCTATTAAAACACCAAAGGAATGATTCTTGAAATGTGGTCTGAGGATAACTTTCATCAGAATCACCTGGAGTATTTACTGAAAATGTAGACTCCTGGCTCACTCCAAAGGCACTCATCTCTGAGGGTGGGATCCAGGAAATCACATTTTTTAACAAGCTCCCCAGATAATTCTCATGCATACTGAGTTCTGAGAGTCACTGAGGTTATGCTTGAGGGTGTCAGATGGGCAGCCAATGTGTCATCCTTCTCAGTGGTATTTATATTTTGGTCTGACTTCCAACAGTGGGATGAGAGCATTTGGGACAATGTCCCAGGCATTGATAAGTAGGAGCAGAAAGGCTCTTATGAGCTCTAGGGACAGCGTGTCCTTTGAAGTCACGCAGAGTCCCTCCCCTTTAAGGTTGACCCCATAGGTCATTCTGCTCTTATTTGAGCCCTGAGCCTCTCAGTGGTGCTCAGCTGTGGCTGGGCCTGTGGACATTTGGGGGGCTGCTGTTTTGGCCACCAAAATGACCACAGTGAAGTTCACAGATGCAAATGTCCTGCAGTGCATAAGATAGTTTGCACAGGAAACAGTGTGCTGTCTCATATGACACGATGTCCCTGCTGAAGGCCATGGGCAAAGGGAGGTGAATGGAGCAGTTTTCCACTAGTACTCACCTGTGACTACAGAGCACCTGGGAGTACAAGAGTGGTGACAGATGCTGAGACATTGGTCTTTGGTGCTCTGTGAGACCCATTCTGCTCCTGCACAGAGAAGCCTTCTTTGCCCGGACACTTTCCACCTGTGGGTAATGCTTCCTTCTGGACTCTATAATGTGTGGCAATCACTGGAAATGCCTATTGATCAGAGGCAGAGTGTCCATTAAGCTAATGAAGCTTGAGCTTTAGAGCTCTCCTCTTGGACAGACCCCTCTCTCTGAGTGCTGGAAGGTCTAGAGTAGGGAGGGAAAGCCAGGTTGCCATCAGGAAGCTTCTGTCCATATAAGCATTTCTAGTCAGTTGCCAGAACAGTACAAAGAACTGCTATAGGCCCATCACCCAGATTTTCCATTTGATAATATTTTATTGCATTTTCTCTGTTGCTCTATGTTCTTGGTCAGGAACTAGGTGTGTGCAGTGTTATTAGGGCTCAGTCTCTTCCAGACTGGAAGACTTCCCAGTTTTTACCCTGTCCTCCACATCCTTGATGACTTTAACGAATGCAGTCATTTCATTTTGGAGAATGACACTCAAGCACCTGATGTTCCTTATAACCAGACTCAGGTCATGTGTTCTTGATAGGCATGCGACAGAAAGAGCCCCTTCTCAGAGTCTCATAGCAGGGATCTGGACCTGTTCCACCAGTGATGATGTGAACCTTGATCAGCTGGTCCTGTTGGTGTCTGCCATGTCTCTCCATTGCTTTTACCTCTCTACTTAATTTGAATTTTGTGGGAGGTATTCCAGGATCATACCAATATTATTTCACTTCTATGATGACTGCCAAATGGTGATTCCTCATTTCCATCAGCCTTCTTATGTTATTAGTTGCCATTCTACTCTAAAGCAGAACTTTAGAGTATATGTATGTGTGTGTGTGTGTGTGTGTGTGTGTGTATGTGTGTGTGTGTGTGTGTTTTCTTGGCATATTAGTGTTCTCCGAAAAGCAAAACATAGATAGATAGATAATATATAGAGCTAGCTAATTAGCATCTCTCTCTCTTTCTGTCTTTTTCTCTCTCTTCTCCCTCTCAATTTGTTATGAGGTACCAGCTCATGTGATTATGGAGGCTGAGGAGTCACACAATCTTCCATCTGCAAGCCAGAGACACAGGAAAGCTAGGGGTATAGTTGGGAGGCCTGAGCCCCAGGAGAGCTGATGGTATAGATTCCTGTCCAAGTCTGAAGGCCTGAGAACCAGGAGTGCCAAAGAGGGCAGGACAAACTTACTGTTCCAGCTCAAGCAATTAGGCAGAGAGAGGGTGAATCCAACCTTCCTCTGTTGTTTTGAGGCCCTCAGTGAATGGGTGATGCCCACCTGCACTGGGGAGGAGGGGATCTGCTTTACTCACTCCATCAATTCAAATGCTAATATCTTCCCAAAACACTCACAGACATACCCAGTCAAGTGATCCAGTCAAATTGCTACATGAAATTAACCACTACCCATGGATTCCTATTTTATTTAGTGGTTTGTAATTTCTTACTTTCATTATTTATTTGATGCTCAAATTTTCCAGAAATTGAACAATGGGAGCCTCTTCGTGACATGTTTCTTTCATTCATTGACTTTTTCTTATTTTCTTACTTTGTGGCGTAAAATAAGATGTTCCAGGCTCATCTTGTACTTTCTGTGCCCCAGCCCAGAAATGAGACAGGGAGACTCTTATTCTAACCAAACTCTTACCAATAGCATCTATAAAGGACAAGTACATGTTAAGAATTCATTTGTTTCTGAATTTGAGTCATAAGTATATTAACAAATGTTAAAAACTGGAAACAAAATGCGTATCTGAAAGGAATATATAAAGATGGGAGGATAGTGCAGAGAAAAGTCTTACAGCCCTTATTTCTTTCTTCTCAAATGACACCCTTCTCAAATGACAAATATGTATACTTCCCAGCACTGAATCTACCCTGAGTTATCTTTTGGTGTTAATTTGCATCTAGTCACTGGGTTTCCTTCTTTCTCTGGTTTGGGTTTGATGGCCAAGATTGATGAGAAGGGCTCTGGCTCTTGAACTTTCCATATATCTCCATTGAGATCAACCAGAGGAAGCAGAGTGGAGACTTCAGTCCAGCTTGCTGTTTGAGCATAAGGAAGATTCTGGAAAATACCAGCTTATTGTGGGCTGTTTTCAGTGACATTCCTAAAGAAACCAAAGATGGAATCCTGGTAAAGAAATCTGCTAATTTCTTGGGATTCTAGTGGTGTTCTTAGAAGTTCCCATTGTTTTCTGCTGAGCCTCCTTGCCAAAATAATGAACTCACAACCTAGGAACTGCAGTAGGGAGGGTGGAGAGAGAGACTAGACATAATTGTTTCCCGTGAATTTTTGCTTTCCTGAAAAGATTTCAGGTTTTACAAAGTTCTCTGCTATTTTTAAATGTTCTCACTCTAATGAGAAGCAGCCCTGGTATCATGTAATGGTTGAGTTGGTATGGTAATTGCATTACAATAAATAGCTGAGGTGCTCGGCCCATAAAACTGACCTACAACCCACTGTTCTCTTGCAACAGGGGACTCCTTAATAGCCACAGATTTTAAAGGGCTGGTATTCCTTTAGTCCATTTCTTCCAGGTATAAGTAGGGAAAAGTCTACCTTAAGGGCCCTGGGTTGGGTATGAGTAATTTTATGTCTTTGCAGATGAAGAGTGTTATTATCCAGACAAAATTATACTGACATAATTTAGGCAGAAGTGATTCAGGAAATAGTTGGGTAAATCAAGCCTTTTGTTTTTTTTCCCAAGCAAGAAATTAAGGTATTTGGGCATTACTGGGAGGAAGATGAACTGAAAAATCAATTTTTTAAGAACATAGCCCTCTCTAGAATATGGCCCAAGAATATTGGTATCTTTAGATTTATGAGATAGATATGTGAAGACACATTTCATATACATTCATCCCCTCCCCTCCTAATTTCCATTATTAACTGGAGGTATAAGCTTATAGGGGAAAAATAAAGTATTCATAGGGTCAAGTTCACTTGCATTCAACTCTTCATGTTAAGGGCATGGTGCAAGATGGACTCAGGGATGAGAAAGATGTATAAAACCTAGTTGTGCCCTTAAATAGTTTATAATAGTAAAAGGGGCCAGAGGGGTTTAACACAAAGCTCAGTGTGCAACAAGTCCCAGGAGTCGCACAACTAAAATGTGATGTGGGTTACAGAAGAGTATGTTTAGATGAAAATATGTGTGTTATTGTGTGTGTGTAGCTATAGATCTTTTAGTAGAGAGGACACTTTCACTTGGCAGATCAGAGCAAGAGGGCTGGCTGGAGGCCCATATGGGGCTTCACAATGTGACATTTACCTTGGTGAATTCTCTAGTGTCCCAGGGAGTGGCTCATAGTATTTCTGTATCAAAAACTGACTTCTCAGTGTTCCAGAGTTAATTGGATTCAGTGATGCTGACTCAGTTTAACAAAGCTTATAAGAGTTTGATGTAGAAATCCAGAATACCAATTTATTAATCCATATGGGAATTGTAACCCTTTCTGGACACATTTCTTTTTTTTTTTTTTTAAAGATTTTATTTATTTAGATAGACAGAGATCACAAGTAGTCAGAGAGGCAGGCAGGGAGAGAGAGGAGGAAGCAGGCTCTCTGTGGATCAGAGAGCCCGACATGGGGCTCGATCCCAGGACCCTGGGATCATGACCTGAGCCGAAGGCAGAGGCTTTAACCCACTGAGCCACCCAGGCGCCCCTGGACACAACATTTCTTTTAGCCTGACCAGAGTTGTTCTTTCCTTATAGTCATATGTAGACTGAAGTTTGTTTGAAGTCATGGAATCAGAATCAGGATATTTAGTTATTCGATTTCAAAATGTGATGGTCTCACACCTGATCATGTTGCATGCATTTCCTAAATGAAGGCATCCTTAGTGATAGAGGCACATAGACTGCGTTCTTGAGCCATGATGGAATATTTTCCTTTGGACACTGTGTAGACCAGCACCACTCATTGTGGCCTCTGATGATCTTTCTTGTATAGTTCTCTGGATGATTGCTGATCTTCTGCTCCTGTTTAGATTGATACATTCTTTTATTATGGTAGAATCTCCTTTTCTCTGGAGGGATTGGAAGTGGAAGATGGTGAGTCAAACAATAAAACTGGCTAAACTAAAGAATTGTTAAAAATGATGCATACAGGAGGAGGGAGTCAAGATGGCGGAGAAGTAGGAGGCTGAGACGACATCAGCCAGCAGGAGATCAGCTAGATAGCCTATCAAACCATTCCGAACACCTACAAATCCAACAGGAGATCGAAGAGAAGAAAAACAACAATTCTAGAAACAGAAAATCGACCACTTTCTGAAAGGTA